>JAOTAV010000004.1:700576-741888 GCA_026546445.1 Cyclargus thomasi | reverse complement strand
TTTGCTCCGTCGGCGGGATTCGAACCCGCGACCCCCGGCGTAAGCTACCAACGCGCTTACCAACTGAGCCACAGAGGCCGTCAAAGGCCCTTAATTTTGTAAATGCTGTTTGTCTGTTACATCCTCACACTCAAACCGTTGAACCGATTTTGCTAAGCTTCGGTATAGAGGTACTTCGAGTCCCGGGAAAGGGCATAGGTTACTTTTTATGCCGGAAAAATGTACGGTTCCCGCGCTATAAAGGGGCATAGGTTACTTTTTAAGCCGGAAAAATGTACTGTTCCCGAGCTATAAAGGGGCATAGATTACTTTTTATGCCGGAAAAATGTACGGTTCCCGAGCTATAAAGGGGCATAGATTACTTTTTTTTCGATTTTCCGATCTCAAGTACATAATACGGATGCTCATTGTCGTGGGAGAGCCATGCTTCGGCACTTATGGGCCCGCTCGACCAGAGTGATACCACGGCCTCAGAGAAAACTGTCGTGAAACGGCGTTGTGCTGTGTTTCTTTCAGTGAGTAAGTTTACCGGTGGCCTAACTTCCCTAATCCCTTATTACCGGCAACGCTCTTCGAATATCGCGAGTGTCCATTGGCGACGCCAGTTGTTTTCCATCAGGTAGCTCGTCTGCTCGCTTGCCCCCTGAATATCATTAAAAAAAACTTTTTCATGGCATCATCTAGTAGAAAGATACATTTTGCTCTCAATCAAATTACAACAGCTGGAGATTCAAGGCCAGACAGTTTGAGTAATTCATCGCCTAATTTAATGTACATTATGTAATTAATTCGTACATAATGCTGTACAAACATGTTCCGAGCCCCTAATTACAATCTACTTTGACATAATAAAACTCCAGCTCTCGCTACCTACGAGTATAATTTTTGTACAGTCAGGTGCAGATTTAAGTTTAATAGAGGTCGTCATGTGATCGAAATTCTAAAAAAAAGAAAAATAGTTAAATCCATCGTGCAGAAAAACTATAAAAATATAATCTATTCTCAATTCAATCCCAGAGTTCAATTTGGCATAAATTTTTCGTTACCAGGCATTAAATAAAAAAAAAATAACAGACTTCAACCATAAACAAAAGATTATTTCGTGTATGATTGACGTGTCATATTAAAATATTTTAGTGTGCGTATTGTAGTGAGCGAAGCGTTTTAATAATTAAAAATATGCAAGAATAAAGCATATTTTAAAATAATATTGGTATTCCACGTTCCATATCAACTATAACTGGTAGGAATTTCATACTTTTATATTTATGCGTCTATTGTAAAGAGGGGTACAAAGTTTTCTGATCGTGTATTAATATATATAGATAGTTAAGATCATGTGAATGTTTTGACGACCTCTGTGGCCTTAAACCGGGGGTCGCGGGTACGAATCCGGCCGGCGGAACAAAAGTTTTTAAATGTTCCTGAGTTATGGACGTGTATTTAATATTTGTATTATATAATAAAAATCTTAAATGTGTGTTAAGTATAAAAGTATTAACCTCGAACAGTATAGTTACGCCACTGCCTCTGGTCAAACAGAATACAGCTGCCTCAAACATATTTTGGAAATATTTTTTTTTCCTTAAGGTAAAATATAGGGTTTCATTCAAATGTAGACTTACCATCAGTCTGGGCAATAGGAGAGTTATATGACAAGGTTTCGGCTTGCCTCAAATACCTACTCAAAATTTGCTATCAGCTCTCAGATTATATTGGGCTTTACCGCTGTCCGCGTTGAGCTTATCGCTGTCCGACTGACGAAGTTTTCGACGCCGTTTTGATAACAATGTTGGTGTAAACAAAAAAAAACTTATCAAGGAAATGTTTTTTGGCCATCTGTTGCCTTTTTAATTCTTTGCGAAGTCGGACTCGCTGGAGGATTGTTTGTGAATTTATTCCAGTAATTAACGAAGTTTTCGTTTGTTTCGTGTAACAAATCGTTTTGCGTTTATGTATATTGATTTATTTCGAATTTTCGAGTTTTGCTTATTCTGTTTTCTGTGTTTTATTTTTTTTAGTATGGCAATGAATTTATAGAGTTTGTTAATGTTACAACAACACAGTCCGATATATTAATGTCTATTATACGATCACGAATCCTTTACAATTTATCTAAATATTGTTGTAGTGATGTAATGAATTGTTAAATTTAAATCCACGTGCTAACATGTAGCTTTATTTGTCGATAAAATTACTACAGCCGAGCGTGCTTTAGAGGTACCCTAAAATTGGTTTATATGCCGCTCGTATAAGGAATTTCATGGTTGTTGAAGGTTGTTTAGTTTCTTAATTAGACTCCTGACTTCGGTCTTTTGACGTGTGGTAGCAGAGATAACGGCTGGGCTTCGGCCATCCAGTTTTGTTTGGATTTATTGTAGTTTTGTAAAAAATATTCTAAATTATATTTCTTTCTCATTGAGGTTCTTATATCCAATCATTAAAGGTTTTGATGAGTTTAGATCTTTTCTTTGGTTGTTTAGTTAAAATTTGTTGCTGTCAGAAAGCGTCAACAATAAAATAAACAATTGTCTGTCATTGTTTTTTTTTCGGCCGCAAATGAAATGACAGTCCTGTGTGGTTAAATTTCAGTGTTAGGTGCGATCAATTGTTGCCCACCTTCGATACAATTCGTATTAACTTTGAAATCGTTGGAAGACTGGACTTGTTATTAACTTAAATAACAAAAATGAGGAATACACATAAATGGAAATCTTTGACGACATTTTTGAACGCATTTGTAACTAGAAGCCGTTTCTTCAGTTTATCCCTCTTGTGATTTAATGAATAAAAGTAATTGTTGGTGTAAACTGGTCGATATATTTTTTTGTCACTTAAACAAATGGAACAACACTAGACACGTCGTCCAACATGAATTTTCTTTATTCATTCGGAATAAAGATATTATAGAATCGTGAATAGGTACGTGCTAAAACAAAATTATCTCAACATAAACGCCATGTACGCGGCCGATCTGATAATGTGCCCCATTAATTGTGCACAAGTTCGCGTCGACACCGACAGTCGACACACTCACCGACACACCCGCCGACACACCGATACAATACCGACTGGTGATGGGAATGCGTCTCCGTAATCGTATCTGCGAATGTCTAAGAGTTGAAACATTACGAATTAGTAATGTTTGTCTTACTGTATTATATAATATAAAAATTATATTATTTTCGATTGAAACTTTCGCAATTTATCAATTATTACACTGTAATTGACGCAATGTGAAATTTTAATTTCTTTAAATCACAGTGTAAATTAAATAATAATATTAGATAAAGTAACCGTGTAGCATTAAAAGTGTTATATTTGCGTCATGTTAATGTCCTTAATATATTAGTTTATATTATCTCATTTTACAAAATATCCTTAAGTGGTGCCAAAAACCTACCTTATTCTACCTTAAAACTTCTTACAAGCAAAATGTACTAGATCAGTAATTTTACTTAGAAAATGAAAAGTTTCATATAGGTAGCACATTGCGATCCATATGTATGGCCCCTTCAATATCCACACTTGTATCCGAATCCGTATCCGCGATCACGATTCTGCACATCACTACACACAGACCGACACACGCGCCATATAAAGGTGAGAGGACAAAATTTATAAGTTCGATTACTTTAATCTCATTTAAGTTATGCGAGTACGAGTACAGCTGACAAAAGAAATGCACGCCATAAATTTCGCTCCTATCTCTTAAATATGTATTGTGATATCTAAGCTTAAGGTAATTAATTTGATTGTGCTTTTGCTTTGTTTGTCACGTAATACTAAAATTACGTACAATCGCATTGAAGGATTTGCCTGAATATAATTCATTTACTATGTTACATCTACTTTATAAATATTGTATTATCTAGCTTTTGATTTGTTAACAGAATTCTTTTGCAAACAAACGATTCATAGGCAGAAAAACTTAAAAACAAAACCGTCTTGTAAACGCTAGTTGGCTTATTTAATCTATGTAGTAGCAAGAAAACTCTACTTTTGACCGAAGTTGAACCCAAAATACGTGTAAACATTTGCACAAATGACCCTCCATGGTGCTACAAATTACATATTTCGAAGGATCATTTTTAATCAATTCATGTGTAATGAGGGCTATATGAAACTCCTTAATCCGAAGGTGCAAAGCCATAAATAAGTTCCATCGATATTTCTAGATTACGTCGCACAAAAACGTATTACATTGTACATTTAGAAGGACTTATAATTAAGTTGAATGTAAATAGCCAGCAATGTATAACGAAGTGGAATTATGCACAGCCCATCGTATTGGTCACGCGAATCAGATCGCGCTGTCCACGCAATTATAATCAAGTACGTTACGCCAGTCGTAATTCTAACGTAATCAAAGGTTGTCCCATCTGTTTGCAAATAAATACACTTTGTTCACATTTCGTTGGATGGAATGCCCAATCGATAATAAATTGGTAGTGGTTTAATGCTTTGAAAACAGGGAATTGCCTGAAAAAAGTTAGTGTGAATAATTATTTTTGTATTATTTTTAATATTAAGTTATTATAATCACAACATTATATCAGTCAAATTGAAGCGTTCCCGCCAAGACCAGTCATAGGCATTCCACATTTCAGGCAGAGAATATATTTTTTTTAATTAATTACAACTTAATATTTTAACAAAAATTAAGTATGCTATGTTTTATCGAGTTTAAACAATTATCAGTATTATATGGATTTTTTTTATAAATGCCTCCATAGAATCCTCTATGCCACACTACAAGATATCACCAGTAAATGAAATAAAGCGCGGTGTCATTAAGTTTTAGGCTAATACTCCCATTGTTGACACTACATCTCCATAATCCATGGCAAGCTCCTTACCATAAATAATGCATGTAGCTCAAACTACAATGCGGTGCGTAGGCGCAGAGTGATCCAGGCGTAAATCTCGCCCAGACATCGCCCTAGGAGCGCTTTATGTCAATAATATAGGTATATAGTGTGTGTATTGATTGGATATCTTTATAAAGCATTATGAAACTTATTGTTTTGACCATTAGAATATAATCTATATCATCTTCTATATCATTATATAAAATCCTTTGTCCCGAACTGTATGCATTTAGGAATCTACGTACAGTCTAGAAATGTTCAAGTTCAAGCAGCTTTTTATAGATTCGATACAAAAGATCGCTTCAAGCTTACATCACAATTATTGCAATAAATATATAAAATTTTTAGACAACAATGCTCCAGTATGTTTTGATTTATTGCAGCGACGCAGTATGATTAGAATAGACATAACGAAGAGTATTCTGACTTTAAATAAAGTATAAAAACGCGGGTACGACTTTGACGATTTCATTAAGGCTCTAACCACACTGTCTAAGCAATTGACAAGACATTACGTTAGACCTATCATGGTCTTTTCTAAAACTCTTCTAACTCGGGTCACAGTTATTCATTGATATTTCATATCCTTAACAAAAAATCCGAATTTCCGATCCGAAATTTTAAGCCCCAACAATATACTTAACATTCTGTTTCAAATTATTACCGTACCTAATGTGTTTTCTAACAAGTCATAGAGTAGAACCGGACAATACTCCTGTCTAGGTACAAGCCGCAGTAAGATGTCCGATTGTTCGATACGACGTTTTGTAAGTAGATATAGTTTCACGGTCCACGCACGTTTCAACACATATGGAAAATTGCATGCATTCTCCAGGCTAAAAAAAAATATTTTTTTATACAGCATCTATACATATAATAAAACAGTGAAATTGGAGTGTCTGTTCATTAAATATTTTTACATAATAGGGGTGCTAAGGATCAGTGATAGAGCACATATCGACAAAAAAGTTGTCTGTCTGTTTGTACGCGCTAATCTCAGGAACTACCGGACGGATTTAAATAATTATTTTTTTTTGTTTAATAGCTATTATGCCTGGGAAATATAGGATACTTTTTATCCCGGGAAAAAAGTTGCGGGCACCAACTAGTTTATAATAAACTAAGTGTTAAGTATTTTTCATTACTAGAGGTCGCCCTGTGGTCAAAATTCAACCATACATTTTTAAATCAATCTTGTAAAGGAAGTTCAATCCCAGACTTCAATTTGGCATACAGGTCATTAATTTTTATAAAAAGACGATAAACAAAAGGGTATTTCGTGTATGATTATCGTGTCATGTCAAAAAATTTTACAGATACATATTATGAAACAATAGACCCTAATTATTCAGTGCAAAAAGCACCTTTGTCAGAAAAGGCCACTCTTCCTTAACACTCTCTTCTTTTAAACAGATTAAATAAAGTTAACATTAAAGTTAAGACTAAAAAGAAATAATATTATTAGCATATGTAGTGACCTTGTTGTAGTGTGAGTAGCGTTTTATTTTAATTAAAACATGCAAGATTAAAGCATATTTAAATGGTATTCCACGCTCCTTCTCCATATCAACTATAACTCGGAGAAACTTCATGCTTTTACATCTACGCGTCTTTTGTAAAAAGGGGTACAAAGCTTTGCGCTCGCGTATTAATATATTAATATATTGATTATCCATGGTTTATTACGTTCCTTCTAGTTTGACTTTGAGTCATTGACTTTACAATAATTGCTAATTACAAAATATAATTAAACAAACACTTATGAATTATTAGAAACAATAATGATGATCAAATTTTCAAGTTTATATACGCTTAATTAAATATTAACAAATTTAAGAATTATACAAACTGTATAATAAATTATTATTTAATCACCCATAATCATATGACTTAAAGAGTTCGTTGGACAAAAATGGTGTCTTAATTGTTTCTTTAATAAAATAAGATCGATAGTAACAATATTAATTTCTTCTTTCGATCGATAATTTAGATAATGCCATATATGCCGAGGTATTTTAACGTTGCCATTAAGATTGGACGAATATGCGCGAGAGTGGGCGTTTTAATTGAGAAATTACGAGAAAATAAAATAAACATAAACCATACGTGTTTCGAGCTGAGGAGAAATACAGGCATAGCTGAGTTTGACGAATTCATCATTTGTATAATTCTTGGGTGAGTGTGTTCGTCAGCTTTTCCTCCCAAACGATGGGACCGATTTCGCAGAATTTTTGCGTTTGTTCAAGGGGATTTGATAATGATTAAGATTGACAAACAGGCCCGGCAGGACATTTTTATACATCAAATCCGCTTGTACATATATAAGATGTATAGAGTATAAGACGTTGAAATTACAGTAATTCTATTATTTTTTATTTGAGTTGAACCATAGCGAGACTGAAGCCTTAACTATATTATCATTAATATCTTACTGCATATTATTATAAAAAAATTTTTGGTGCGTTATATGCGTATAAATAAGAATATTGTTTATAAATTCTTGAACTGTAATATAAATTAAAATATTCTTGAACCCTATCGAAAATCTTAAATACGTAAAACTTTCAAACTTGTACCGTAACATAGAGTATCCACGTGCCAACACAATCGTGTTGATTGAAATTTGTAGTCCGCCCGACAACTAGCCCATGACTTAGGCAGACTATATCGACTACAGTTGACTATATATAGTTAGCCCATTTCTCCTACTTTGTCTAAACGTAAAATATTCTAAACTGGCAATAGCAGTTTAATTGTAACCCCAATATAAGGCATTCATTAAATTGTAATTAATGAGAAATACATTTTATGATCCAATATAAAAATACCATAAAAGGAAATACATTTAAATTATTGAATTTAGTGTTAGTTACTTAAGTAGTCCTGTGTCTTATGTAAATTAATTAATATCAATGTATGTCGATTTATTTACTCCAAATACGTCCCACTGGGTATATAATTGCTTCATAATAAAATTAATATTCATCAATTAATAGAATAAATTATGACTTTCTTAGTATTTATAATAGTCTAATTCATTACTTTAATCACAGTGGTCCATATTTTTAACGACAATCAAAGAAACAAGATAAAACCTCTGCCTTCATTGATTTAAATTAGAGCCTTATTTACTTACAATAAAATCCGATAATTAAAATAAAGTAACGCATAACATGTTGTTGAAATTCGTGTCCGCGTGAAACTTTATAATTTATTCCGTTTTAACATCATTTTTTCTGGAACTGCTCCTATTGGTCGTAGCATGTTGATTATTGGCATATAGCCTTAAGCGATAAATGGACTAACCAACACATAAAGATTTTTTTTAATTCCCGCCATTAGTTTCTGAAACAAGTGCGTTCAATCATGCTCTTTTTTATATTATTAAGTATATCGACGGCAGATAGCGGAAGTGGCGTATCTCAAAAAGACAAATTTACTCCACAGGCAAAAAACTCTTTCAAAACGTTATAACACATACATTAATAAAGATAGAAAATTGAAATTTTGAATTGCTTGTTGTATAATCCAATATACGATATATTCAAAATTTCAACTTTCTGTCTTAATTAATTAAAGTGTAATTTTTGGGCTCTGGTGTAAAGTTGATTTTTTTTTAAATACGCCACTTCCGCTCACTGCCGTCAATATAGATTTAACACTAACTTCAAATTAAAATTAAGAATTAATTCTTCACTTTTTATACAATAGGTGCCCAATTCTTTGCCATAAATCTTTTCTTGTTTTAACTTTTCATCACTTTGTACGGTCGGTTCTGGTACCTTACACTTGCACCCATGTGTCAGTGGGTTCCAAGTGATGGTATAATTTACCGTCGCCCGCGGCTGGTTCCCGGTCTGCTCCATCGCTAGCTCATATTACACTAGCTAATTGTTTTGATTTATATTTTGTAGTTTTGCTGTTCGTTCAAAAGAGTATGCAGTTCAAATACATCTGAATATTCGCGTGAAATAAAAAATAAATATGTACTAATAATTAAACGTCTGTCACATACAGAATGAAAACTATAATTATTGTAATTAAATAAAGATTCTGACATAAGCCCCTGTATGTTATATTCGTCATCAACAATCCGTAGCACAATAATTTAGTAATTAAAACTCGCATCTGAGTGCGCCCCTAACCGACTCACTGCGCGTGAGTTTGACATCCTACTTTCGAGTTATGAGATACTTAAACCGCAGACTTGCCAGCGTTTCCACCAACAAGTAAAACGGCAAACGATGGTCAAGTAATCCTAACAAGTCATTTAGTCACTGTTACAATGTAACCGGCAGTTAGCGGCTAGAACAAAGTATATGGCGCTGTTACTATGCGACCTGTTAACACGCGTTTAGTGGTCTGACTACCGAATACAAAGTTACAACTAAACTAGTGAATGGTTTTTAGATTTTTTTATTAACTAAAAGGAACTGGCTCGCAAGGATGACATTTTAATACTACTCAAATTTGTGTTGTCAAAAAAGTAGTGGTTTTTGAGCATAATATTTTGAGTAGCTAGGTTAATATTTTATCAGCCCTATTGCAAACTCAAAGCAAAGAGTAGCAAAAAACTGCTTACAATGTCATTATTGTTATTTATAATTTTTGATAGTTAACACGTGAGATTAGGTGGAAGAGTCCAATCGCTTTTTATTTAATTTGAAGTGGTTATAAACAGTCACAACTCACAATTTTTTCTCATGCTATTTATGGAATCCCAAAAATTACTTTGGACACATTTTTGTTACATGTATTCATAAAGTTTAAAAGATCCAATCAATTTCAAATATCTATAACAAATGTGTTTGGTGTAAAGTTTGATAGAGTTGTGCTACCAAATTATTTTATCGTCGATCCCGGCGTGACGCCCACGCACTATTAATTAACGTTAGTGTTGTCCCAAAACCTGTTATCGACATTTATGATACCGAATTAATCGTAACTAATTCTAAGATTTATATTTGAAGTTTCAAGTATTGTTGGATCCTTTCCCTTTAAGATTGTTTGTTGTAGTTTTTGTAGTGAGCTGCAGTGCTGTAGGGATGTTTTTCGAATTCGTTGGATGCATGTCAAAATACGGCAGATAAAACTTAGTAATTTATATATTATCAACAAGGCCGCCTGTCAGTTAAAAAAGTGACAATTTGAATGCCGTCAACCGCCGGGGGTTCCTGATTCGCCACCGTGCGCGCTGTGTACAACTACATTGCACCCAACGAAATAGACTTACGACTGTATTTGGCATTTCAAAGCACAAGCTAGAATCGTTTTTGATTGAAAAGTTGTTTTTGAGATTACCAATGATATCTTGTTGACCGGTACACAAGCAGTATTGTCATATTTTTGAATGCAAGGTTAAAAATATACAAAAAATTATATGAATGAAGAACACTCTTAGCCAAACATTTGTAAGGTAATCACAGACTTTGTGGTGAGGTGTCTCGATCGATGAGATCATTTAACATCAATAAGTTCAAGCACGAGTCTGTGCCGATTTTGGATCGAAAATTTACGTTGTCCAAATCGAAAAGAGTTCAAATTTACTTACACAAAATCTGAGGTACCAAAAAGACTTACACTGAACTTGGTCATGAAACAGGTAAGTAGATCAGACGGTTACTATACAGAAAAATAAAATTTACTTAAAAAAGAATTACCTTTCAAATAAAATCTGATTTGAATACGCTTACAAATTGCAGGACATTCATATTGATTGACATATTAATTGCCTTTTTATTGTACCTGAATAAATTATTGAGGTAGATCGAATGAATTATAAGGATTTTGTGTCCTTTCAACATTAATTACCGAGAGTATTAAACGGGAAACGATATTTTTCAATTTATCTAAATCTCAAATGCACTGCCGCATCAAGGCCATTAGACTTTGCAGTTTAAAAACGAAACCGGAAACTTTTCAACAGCTATAATGCAACACCCGAACGGACAGACATTACTTATTCCTTTTTGTTGGATATAAAAACTGTTGCATCAAACTATAGTAAAACTATTGAGATCTAAACTGGCTATGTCCAGTATTTTGAGGTTATGGCATCTTTATGAATGAACGCGTTGACCGTTGCGTACGGCACACAGGCACGCTCGCATCGTCCGCACGCACGCACACACGCACGCTCGCTTCGCCCGCATGCACGCACACACGCGAGCTCCGTGTGGGTAGGTTTTTTGTGAATGGCCAGCAATATCCGGTCCACGCATCGACCGGACTACAGGTTTTCTTATCACCTCTCGGGCACTGTCTAAACACGAGATATAAAAATGGTGTTTTATTACATTTTACAACACTCACGATCCATGAATATCGATGAAATAAACCACAGATCGATCGATTGATAGAGGTGGCAAAATAAGCGCCCTTTGGTAGTCTGCGCAGCTTTTAAAAAATAAATTTGTGTAACATTAAATATAAAATTTTCGAGTCACAATGTTAATTATCTTTAAAAAATAAATAGTAAAGCCGCGACGGTTTTACCAATTTTCACCAAATTTTATAGAAATATATATTCAGTATATCTGAGTTTCGGCTAACGTCTATTTTTCATAGAAATGACTCAAAAAATATTTATATGCCAAAACAACAATGAAAAGTATAACATTCGAAATCCTAAAATGCTTTAAACCGAAAGCAATTTAAAGACATAAGTGTGACTTAGTGATTAAAAATGCAGGTGGTTGATCAATAATAATTGTCAGTTCTAACGATTCTTATGTCTACGAATCTGGATTAAGCTTATAATAGGCCTTTTGGAGACGAAATACAAGCGTAGGTGTCAATGAGTGACCCGTTCTTTTGAACGACAATTTAAGGATGGTATTTTCGAACATTTTATATTAAAAATATCTGGTTTGTTTGTATGTATGTTAATTTGTATTCACGCTGTGGCCCCAGCAACGGGAACGAAATTGTGTTACAATTACTCAAAATAAAAAAAGTGAATTATTATGATATTAATGTTTATTTCTATATGGAGTTTCTGTCGAAATACACGAAAAAATTATGTTATAAATTGTGCTCAAGTAACTGGACGCCTAACATTATAAATATTATAGTTACTTTAGAACATCATTAAATATTTACAATAACAATTCGCTTAACTCAAATAAAAAGTTTTACAGAAACGCAAACCGCTCGCAAAAAATAAACCGTTAGACTTAAAGACGTTATTATGTTTATGTGACAATTATCCGAGTCGCGATGCAGGCGTGAAAAACACCAAAGGGTCATACCAAAATTCGTTGAAACCAAATCATAAATCTTGTATCGCCAAAAACACAAAATTCAAAATAAAAACCACCCTACCAAATCGAGTGACTTAGAGGAGAGCGGGGCTCGCCTTATCAAAATTTAAATTTGGAAAAAAGCGGGGGCCGTCTCATTTCAATAACCGTTATTCTGGTCCCCTCCCCGCGGCCCCCGCGTGCCCCCGCTCGGCCCGAATGCCCCGCGAAGGTGATTGATGGCGGTGCAGAAACAATGGCCACTCGGCGACCCGGTCCAAAACGCGAATCCTAATATTTTATTTTGGGCTGGAATAACGAGACGTTAATAAATATCGACACGGCGTGGACGCGACCGGCGACATAATATGAAGATTAGACAACGGAATATTATGTAGATACGAGTCTCGATTCCATTGATATGTATAAACCATCAAATGCACAAATGAGAGGATGATTAGATGTAAATTAGAGTTTTTATGTGCTGGGCCTGGGCTGGAGCGAGACGAGTGAGTCCGGGATATCTGTGTGTGGCCTCTCTAAACTGTAACTACTGATGTGATCTGTTTTCTAAATTTTTGTATAAGAAATAAGAGTATAACAAGTTATAATAATTATGCAAGATATGCAAGAGACTGTTGCTTTGTGTGATCATTAAGAATATCATATTGTTTATGATATTGTTATTGATAATGATATAAACTATAAATAATATTGAATGATTATCAAATTCAAAACATTTGTAAAACGATTTTTCATTCGTGACATGTCACACGACATGATTATTTCATTTATTTCCGTGTAACTATCTTTTATAACTTACAATTCATATTTAACAGTTAGGTCATTCAATTTTTATTAAGGGCCTGTCACCGTTTACAGATAGTCTATTTATTTGACAGTTATAACTTTATTTGACAGATTTTGTATGGAGAATCTGTCAAAAGGGTTGTGGGTAGTCTAATAGAAATTTAACAGTAAGCGATAAAACAGGCCCTTAGACTATTTTAGTTAATAAATATTTATCATTTATTATCAAACTAGCTTTTGCCCGCGTCTTCGCCTGCGTGGAAAAATTGGTAAAGATACATTTTTTTTCAAAAACGTTATGTTTTTCCAAGACCAAAAGTAGCCTATGTTACTCTCCGTACTTTTAGCTAACTCTATGTCAAAAATCAAGTCAATTGGTTGCGTCGTTAGAGCGTGAAAAAAGGACAAACAAACAAACGAATGAACGAACAAACACACCCATTTATAATATTATAGTATGGATAGTAAGGATTGGTGTAAGTCCTACAATCTGCAATATTATGCGAGTTGCGTAAAATGCATAAGCATCTTGGTATAATTTCTCAAATAGTGTAAGAAATCAATGCACTTAACACAAGCAGGAAAAGTGCCAATGATCTACGACCAGGCAAACACTGAGAACGTGTCATCAACTTTCAAAACGCACGCACCATGCAATAACTACCATTTGCTATTAATAGTGTTGTAAAACTAACATGTGCATCGTGCATGCATGCAATTTGGTCCAAGATTGTCCGAGCGCGTAATAGTTGGTCGCTGACAAGGTAACACTGTCTAATGACCGGACTAGATGTTAGTGAACCTGTTGTTATTAGCGCTTAAATGCGTGTTGGGGTCCCGAAATGACGGACGACGGATTGCTAGTCCTGCCCGTTTTGCGTTACGTACGGGATTGAACTAAAGTTTACATCCAGATGCACTGATTAGAGGCAAAACTATTTGAAAAATGATATTATTTTTTAAAAGGTTTCTCCCTTATTAAATTTTCTGCTCTTTCTTAGAGATCTTCATTAACATGGATTAGTTTCCTAGCAGATCATATTAAAACGTCCTGTCTAGAACTTTTACTATTATTAAGAACCTATTTGAAGACTTTCACTCATAAAGCTATCTCTACTTGATATGAGGTAGGGCCAAAGAGACACTCCCTCAAATACCAACTAATTTTTAAATGTCGAATTTCAGTCCGGTTTCCCGTTCATCATGTTAATTGTATTCAAACTTAATTTATTATAAGTTATAAATCGCATTTCGTCATTTAGCTGAATTATTGATATTGGCATACAGCCTAAGGCTCTGGGTTAGGAAAAATACGTCAAAACACATTATGAGACACATTATTTTTATAGTTTTATCTACAACTTTATCACATTAATAATTCGGTTTCCGACGACATTAGAATTTTTAAAATACATCATATTATAATAGTGTAACTGTAAATAGAAAAAACATAAGTATATCTGCGGCGCTAAGTATGTGTAATATCAATAGTGTAGAATCATTACCTACCTATGCCACAAAAAATAAAAATTATTTATGTCACGTACAATTGTGCTGCCCTAGATATATAACACTGGTAAGTATCAGTTTTATAGACACCTTCAATGTATGTTTATCAACGATAATACTGCAGAATCAAATCCTTATGAGAACAGTAGATCCCAAAATATTATCTGAAGTTGATTTTAAGCAAGTATATTATAATACTGTAATAATCTATACATTAATACGCGAGCGGCCCTTTTTGGCCGGTTTGTACCCCTTTTTACGAAAAAAGCGTGAAATTTCTTTCAGTTGTAGTTAATATGGAGGAGGAGCGATGAATACCACTATTATTTTAAAGTATGCTTTATAAATAAAACGCTATGCACACTACAATATTTTGACATGGCACGATAATTATACACGGAATACATTTCGCTTATGGTTGAAGTTTGTTTTTTAATAAAATTTAAGGGTTTGGTAATCAGACCTTTATGCCAAAATGAAGTCTGTGAATGAATTGAGAATCGCTTATATTTTTCATAGCTCGTCTACACGATGGAATGAAAAATTTATGGTCGAATTTCGACCACAGGGAGACGTCTAGTGTAATAAATAAGGTCTAAAGACACCTTACACTAGTTAGGGCTGTGAGGCCTATGACAACTTGGTTATGCAATTACAGTTGACAGCTATCAAAGTGTGACACTGGGTGATGTCGGCATACTTCAGGGCTGCCTCGAGTCAGAAAGTTATTGTTTCATGATAGGGTTACCACTTATTACACTACAAGTCGGATATGGGTGTATGTGAGAAAGCGAAGCGCAAAATGACATACTAATGCACTACAGGTAATTGTCTTGTTTGGACCCTCCTTGTTACTCATAAATTACCGCGGTTTCATGCAAAAATCGACGTTCAATTTAGGTATTATGGCTTAAAATCGCAAACGAATAAGAGCTTGGTGATAAGCTTCGTTACACTTTATAAGAAGAGGTTTTTATGCTATACGTATCATAGAGCCATAAATTGCAAACAGTTTTTTTTTTTTTAACTTAGCAGTTCAGACTTACAGTTTTTTAAATATTGTAAATTTTCTCTTAACGTCCGCCCAGACATCAATTAGTGGTTTTTTTTTTAATTTGGTCGCTTGTTGATTGACATTCAAAAGAGTTGTCACTAAATTAACATTTGTCAATATTAAACAACTTGTAGAACGATATTCCACTGTAATAAATAATGTCAAAGCAGTTTGAAAGAGGCAAAACATATTGACATTTCATTAATATACTTTATGAATATTGATACCGCGTATAAGAAAACTTATTAGCATAGCGACACAATGTTGGCCGCACTAATGAAGAACAACGATGGCAATTAAAATTTTTATGTTAACATTGCCGTAACGAACTACAAATCTGAGAATATGGCAATGTACATAAATTGTTTAAAAAAAAACAATTTATGTGCGATTTGCCATGACACAGAAATACCCCACCAAAGTTTAATTTAAAGACCGATGATGAGCGTCTGCTATTTCGTCGGGTTATTTCAAGTCGCTTAGAAATTTAGAAATTATTGCGATTACAGCTAAAAATCTGATCGGACGCGGCTGACCGCCCGCTCGCGCGCAGACAAAACGTCCGCGACTTACGTCTTATAGTTTGCACACATCAATGTATAGTTATTATCTAGATCGCGGCTGTCAGTCGCGTCCGTAAGTCGCGTCCGATCAGTATGTTTTCCGCTTTACATAATCAATTACGAATAAGTATTTTATAAAAACTATTATTTATTAATTCATATTATGTAAAAATATTAAATATATTTTAGAATATATAAATTATAAATACAATAATAAAATTATTTTAAATTGATTTGGTGAACTGTTTATGTTTGTTATAACATATTTTGTTAAGATGATGAGGCAAATAAGCGCATCTCGCCGACAAACTTCGGTTTGGCGAGATAAATTTGTACTAGTTCTTAAGTATTATTAAATTTAATAAATTAAAAAAAAAACCCCACCCTCAATACATTTTGTCATTCGTATAGACTTTTTATGACAGTATAGACAAGACACTGGCTGTGTCATGATTTCACAAGTGTTTTTTTCTTGGTTTTGCATTCTTATCGTTTGTTCGTTTTTTAAATGGATTATACTTTCAATTTCTAATAGAAAACTATACCCTATACAAGATCTTGTTGTGTCTATTTCTTCCATAGTCTATTTCTTCTGTACTATATTTATATTTATATCATAACATGTTAATAACTTCGACCGGTTTATATCCAAATGTTTTAAAACAAATTATTGTGGAGCAAATTGTATCAAGCTTATCGAAATTATAAATTAAGATTTGGATTTGCATATTTTTTTACTGGATCAAAATGTTTCATTCAATCTTTTTTCCATTCATTCAACGCTTTAAGCTTAACATTGGTATTATTATTTTATTTCTTATATATTTCTATATTGACTAGTGACTAATTTTATGTAGTATCAAATATCGTTAATTTTATCGTCTATTATTATACAGAATACCAGTTCGGATTTGCCTGCGTGAAAACAACTTATCCCAGACGCATTTAATCAAAATAAAAAGCATTCTATATTCTAAGACAGCTCTACCCGTATATGATAATGTAGCAAGCTAACTTTGAAAGTTTAAATTTTTTTAATATGATCCAAAAAAAAACGAATAACGAAAGTAAAAGAACTTTTAAATGAGTAACGGTTCAATTGTAACGCGCACTGAGTGAAGAAAAGAACACATCAAATATATGAGAACGAAACCGAAGAAAAACACACGAAAATTACCACAACATTAAAATCGTTATTAAAATAATTACGAACAAACATTAGGTAATTAAAGAAAGGGGTCTATAACTGGCTGGTAATTTGGTTGTGATTTGATAGTAATTTCGTCTAAGTGTTGGTGATTACGTGTTCTGTATGATTTATACGTTTAACTACACGCTATGTAATTAAAGTTTTTGGGGCTGGTGTTTAGGATTGGGCCTATCCTATTGCGGTCCTAGCATGGCGATCGAGAAGGTGTTTCTTTCTACAGAAAAATCTACAAAGTGACGAATGCACAACGGAAATCTATCAGTATATTCGCCGTGTTCGGTAGCGTTTTTTGACGCATGCGCTGTGAAATTTTATATTTGCGTAGACCATAGAGTAAGAGTGCGCAATATAAAAATTCATAGATTAAATTTGACAGCGCATACGTTATAAAACACGGTCAATGTCTCTTCTTTGGTCGCCGTGTGCCCTTCGTGCTATTTGCAGTATAGAGGATTGATGCTTGATTCATAGTGAGATTAAAAATGGGAAACTGTATTCGCCTGTTGGTTTGGTCTGTCCTTCCTTCATGCCATAAGGAAGCAACCAGTCGACTTCATTTTTGGCACAGACATAGTTAAAAGGATGGAGAGTGGGCTACTTTTGGTTAGATCGTCATAAAGTAGCCTACAAGAGTATTCATATTTTACGTATTTTTTTAATATTATGTGAGCTAAGCCGCGGAGTACCTGATGGAAAGCAACTGGCATCGGCATGAATACTAGCGACATTCGAAGAGTCGCAAGTGCATTGCCGGCCTCTATGAGGGAATAGGTAATGGGAATAGGGATAAGGGCTTAGGGAAGTTGAGCCATCGGTAAACTCACTTACTGAACGAAACACAGCACGACGCCGTTTCACGCCAGTTTTCTGTGAGGCCGTGTGAGCCTGCCCATTCGTGCCTAAGCATGGCTCTGCCACGGCAATGAGCATCCATATCCGTACTTGAGATCGGAAAATGTCTCATTGGTACACGCGTCCACCGGGGTTCGAACTTGCACCCTCTCGAGTGCGAACCAAAGATCTTACCCATTAGGCCACGGACGCTCTAAAACTACTAACATTATAATTCAGTTTTTGTTAAAGGACACTCATAGTTAGAGAAATAAAATGTTATTCCAATATAACTTCATATCATAATCTTTTGTTTCAATTTTGGTATAAGCATTCATGTGCAGAGTTCACATACATCTTTAATTTCAATTGTAAATACAACTTGTATTTTTCAACAGAAGTTGGATAAAATCTTCGTAAACACAATTAAGTAAATTACAGATATCATAGAATGGAAACAATTTAATAATCATAAACATCGAAACGAAAAAAGGTCCCTGAAAGGCCATGAAAAAAGGGGCCGAGTAAATAAAATTAATTCATTATTTCATTAGGCAATTATCTTCGGTCCGAGGCGTTTGAACAAAGAACGGAAAATTTCATTTGAACCCAATTAGGTCGTTCGAAAATTGAATTTTCTGACAATTATACCCGGGTATCCGGATATGGGACAGTCAGAGGGAGACAGTGATAGATCGAGCGGGAACGAGATAGAGCAACAGGTGGTTTCAGCAATTAAAACAGAGTTTTAATTAGTAGGGGACTCAGTTATTAGCGGATCTCGCCGCTTTTACGGTTTAAAGCGGAATGCAAACTCGGCTGGGGGAGATTTCGGCTCATTCGTTGGTATCACTTGAGATTTTATTACCAGCCTCCATTGTTTTGGTTTTATCCCCTGATTCGGGGCGAAATTAGCGGGGGATGGTAATGTTTTAATTAGAAATATTGCGGCCGATTAAAACAACTGGGTCCATCCTGAAGTTTAGTGCTCTTTCCTAATTGAAGACATAAGAGAAAGAAGTGGTAACTAACGTTTCAAAACTTTTGGATCCCAAAAAATATTTGAAATTAAAATAATGTGAATTTTATGTATGTATGTATGTAGGTAAGTTACAAGATTTGTCAAAATTTTCGCTTCTTTTGAAAATAGAACAAAATCACCATTGTTATTCCCGATTTTTTTCAAATATAGCACCAAATCGCCATTGTTATTACCGTTTTTTTTTAACATAGAACCAAATCACCATCGTTATTACATAAAAGTCGATCGTTCGGTGCTCTATATTACTCTACGTCTATGGTATTTCTGCACAAAAAAAATAACCAATATCGTGCCAAATTCAAAGAAATTCGATATTTAAATAAGCCCTAAAAACCTTTTCATTCATCAGCCACGTCATGAAATATATCAGCTGACTAAAGCATACAAACGCATACAGATTATGACATCAACACTGAGACAACACCTGAAATACTCGAAATTCGATATTCGAATAAACCTTAAAAGTCTTTTCATTCATCAGTCATGACTCATGGCGTATTTCTGACCTACAGGCAGACGCACACTCAGATTATGACGTAAGCACCGCTACTCGCGAATACTCGATACTTAGCTTTCCTTCAAATGTCTGCATTTCCTTATCAAAAGCCTCCTGGGAGGGGTGTTTTTTAAAAGAAAATGTGGGGTGGGTGGTGGCGCTTGTGTGTGTGTGAGTGAGCCCCGCTTATGTTGCTCTACTCATCTATATGTGTTAATGCGTTTTCTTTTTACCAATTTTTCATGCGTCCACAACTTTGGAATAAAGTAGGATATTTCCATTGTTGTCAGTATTTTTTTTTTACAAAGTACGACGTCGACCGACAATTTAACCGTATACAGATTGCAGAGTGATTTTTTTATTCTATCTTTAAGAACTTAACTGCATTACAAAAGCAAGGTAGTAGAAACCAGGAAACCGAGCCACTTATTTTCTTTCCGGTGGCCGAAGGTGCTACACTATCGTGTAGAGGAGCTATAATCTATTATCAATTTAATAAGATACTTGAATCTGGCATAATTATAAAAGTCTCGTTACCAGGAGATTAAATTTTATTAAAAAACTTACAGACTTCAACCATAAACAAAAGAGTATTTCGTGTATGATTATTGTATCATGACAAAATATTGTAGTGTGTTAAAATAATACTATTGGAATTCCACGCTCCTCCTCCATATCAACTATAACTGAGAGAAATTTCGTGCTTTTAAATCTACGCGTCTTTCGTAAAAAGCGGTACAAAGTTTTTAAAATAATATAATAGATGTACCATGATTCCATTCATTATGTATTCCATTTATTGCGTTCTGTACTCTTTAGAATCTTAGAGGCTGTTTCAGTGCCTTTGTGATAAGTGTCGGACATGCAATCCACAACTTTTTTGATAAATTCCCCAATTCGCTGTCAGTACAATTGTGGATAGCCTTAACAGCAGGAGGTGGTACAACAGACTTCAGTGGGACAGTCCAGAAAAATACCAAAACATAGTTCACCTCTCGAAAGTCTTCGCTTCACACGTCCCGAGCTTGCATATTATTTAGCGGGCGCGTGTGTGTGTGCGCTCGCATGTGTGTGTCACTCGCTATTCACGATTTTCGCATCGATGGTGTTGGTATTGATTTCGTATTGTCGTTAGCTCGCGACATGTAAAAATAAAAGGGGTGTTACTTCATACAATTATCAAGTTTCATTATTGAATTAAAAGATTTCTGTATCTCTACAACAGCTTTTGCTTTGCTTCGCCTGCGTGAACTGGAAAATATCGTTAAAATACAAATTTTTTGGGAACATGATTTTTCATGACCAAAAGTAGTTTATGTCTCCATCTTTAGTCTATGCATAAAAATCTTTCTTCTAAGAGTTTTTTGAACTTACCTATCTTTTACTATGTATCCAAACACAATGTCTAGTTAAATCTAAATAATTATAAGATCAATCAGGAGTTTTAATTTCAGTTATTCATAAAATCAATCGTATCTATTTGACAACGTTTTTGATAAGTGAATGTCGGTACGCTACTAAAAGCACTAGTGAAATGATAGACAGTCAACCTTACAAACCATTTATAACTTGCAGCTCTATCAAAGCTAAAACCTTCATTTCCAAAACTGTTCTAAATATATTGAACCAAATAAAACACGACCTCTTACCAATGCATCTAAAACTTTTCCGAAAAAAGCCCCGTATCGATCCGAATTAAAATACTCGAATATTTAAATAGAGTGAGCGGTCTCCCTAAAAAAGAAAAAGGGTCCGGGCGCCATTAGAAAACGTCGCGATAAGGATGTTCAATCATTTCTGCACCAATAGGGTGGTATCGATTCTACGTCACACGGGTGTCACCCGCCGCGTCACTATATAGTTTAAAGTATTTCGGAACTCCATATTACTTATATGCGAAAGCGTTTCTGTCTGTAACCTCTTCACGCCAAAACCGCTGAACCGATTTTGCTGAAAATTTGGTATAGACGTACTTTGAGTCCCGGCGAAGGATAGGGAATACTTTTAGCCCGGAAAAACAAATGTTATTGGACAAGGGGCAACGCAGTTGCAGGCATCATCTAGTATCATAATATTTAAATGTTAGTTGATATTATAATATTTAATGCGGGCTCTATATACTCGGCGACGATCGTTGATAATCGGCGATGATCGTTGATCATCGTATAGAGTGCAGAGTGCGAGTTTTTATTGACATTCGATCGTGAACGCTTGCTACATCACAAAAGTTGCACTTTGACGACGATAATATTATTTAATTAGGATAATATTTATTTAAGGTCAGCTTCAGCCCTGGAGATTATAAAAGTGTGTGTTTTCTTGCAGATAACAAGCGGCGGAGTTGATCACAGCTGTAGCCATAGGTGAGTTTATTACTACTAACAACCCCCTTATTCATCAAAATATTTAAGCAATGTTTAACTTATTAAGGTTCGCTGTCCCTTACTGTCGTGTGACGTTTTAAATACACCAGAAAGGGACAACGAACCTTTATTAGTTAAACATTGATAAAATATTCTTATGAATAAGGGGGTACGTATTTAAAAGTTTTGATTGCATTGTTAGAGACAGCTCTATCATTAACGAAAACTTGAAATTAACCTGTCGCAATGATGTATTAATTTAAGATTTTGTTGAACTTATGACTTGAGTAGAATTATGCAAATGTGATGTAACGATTCTCAAATTGTATAAAGATCTATACTAAAACACATTTTGCAAAGAAATTAAGTTGAAATTGGAAACGATATTAGGTACATAAAATTATTCTTCCTCTAAAAAAACCTTTTATTAAAGTAAAAACTCACAAGTTACAACTTTCTTAGGTTCGCTCTTATAAAATACGTATACTGTATAGTCCTACTAAGATCCGTTTAAAAAGGGTATTAATATCTTAATATAGGGTATTCATATTCTATAAATGATTATAACTTACCAATACGAAATTAATACTCATAATATTACCGTTTATGAGATCTCTACACACTATGGTTTGTATCACACGTTTCATCGAGGTTGAATGCGCTCTGTGTTCAAGTTCAAGAACGTTAGTTCGCTCTATTCGCCGATAGATGGCGCTAAAAGGTGCGGGGGCGGACACAACACATGAAGGAAGTTTTCTAAACATTCTTTTCTTCGTAAGGGTGCTTCATTACGTATGTAATAGTTTCATATTCAGCGTGTAGGGGGCGTTTGTTTTGTTGTGGAATTCGAAATTGCGCATTAGCTTGATTTCTTTGTTTGTCGTAGAGTGATTATAATTATTAACTCACTCTGAGTTTAATTAGAAGATAGGTTACCTACAATTAAATTTAGTGGGTCATCCTACAATGATCTAAAATTTTGCGTACTTGTATTTTCTTTTTTTTAATTGAATATTAGTTATTAATTACTCGTCGATAGATTTTAGATGAAAAATTTTAAGATGCTGTTTTAATTAATAATGATCAAAATTCTAATTTTTTTCATCATGGTCTTAGTATTAAGCCTGGCTATATTTTTCGTGACCTCATCAAAATTAATTAAATACTTACAAGTTACAATTACCTCCTTAGGTACATTCTAATATATCGTATAGTTCTACTAAAAGTCGGTTAAAGTTTATTCTGTTTAACCCACCCACGTGGGGTGTCACGTGGTGCACACGTCACGTCACAAGGTCAGGGGTTGGCCGGCGGGTGAACGGCCGCGTTGGTGAATAGGCAGGTCAGCACAGAGCGCGCGAAACGCCGCCAAAACTTTGACGTTTATTTTTTTTTACTCCCATAACTCTGAAGACCAAAACACTCTTGTTACAATATTTTGGGATATTTAATTAAAGACAGACTTGTAAGAGATTTTGAATCAATGTTTTCGTACAAAGTGTTAAATTATAGATATTTGAAGACGAATTAAAACATCGTTTTGTCAGTTCGATATTTAAATATTATACGGTAGCTCTTAATTCAAACCACATCACAAAGCGCTTATCCATCACGGGAACTCAAATCTATGGCTGACAAAAACTTATAAAGTTGACAATACAACAGGTGTCCAGTTTTGCTCGGTGGGTGGCATTGCCAATGTTTGTTTTTTTTTATTTATCGCTACCATCATTTAACACTAAAGTTTTTGCCAGTCCGCCTATGTTTTTTCTTCATTTTTTTGTAATTAATCAACTAATATAAAAATTACTTAATTTTGACTAGTGAGCGATGATTGTTAAGACGTTATTTTTTATATAGACGTATGGAGCATCATAAATTAACATATTTTAAAATTTAAAGACTCTATTCTATCGTACATTTTCAAATTAATCAAATAAGTTTTCCGTATAATGGTATCTTTTTTAAAAACTATTTGCTACTTTTTTTTAGGATTTGAAAAAAACTACTTTTAAAATTTATCACTTCCCAATAGCATTAAACAGTATTACAATTTTTGTGTTTCTAAATGTAGCATAGATGCTATGAGAAGCCATACACTTGTATTAGATAAATTATATTAGATAAAATATTAGATAAACTCACAACTTTCCTATTCCATATACTTTTGATGTCTGCACTAGGCTGAGCCTGTCCTGCTCATCACCAAATCACGATCACCAAAAAAACAACACCAAAAATTACTTTTATTCTATATATAACAACAGTTCATTTCAGTATCGTAAGTCACATTTATTTTATACAAACATACATGATTAAAAAAGATTTATTACGAAAGTTTTATTTAAATATGAATGGTAGAGGCTTTTTGATGTTATGATTAGCATATAAAGTATTAAAATATATATAGCGAGGGCAGATTTTGGTGTTGGTACAAAAAATGTAATAGATAAAATCTAAATACTTTGTGATATATTAAATTATAGATAAATTTAAAAGAAAATTAGAGAAGATTATTATTAATCTAACAATATTATTACGACATTGAAATCAGAGAGCTTTTTTGGTGAAAAAGTGATATTATTGCAGCTCTCTCAAACAAATAGGACAAGTATTTTTATAACTTCATCTCAATCGGTTTAGACGTTTCGCTAGAGTTCGGCAACTGAAACCGCGAAAATCCTACGGTTAAAGCCGCTGATAAAGTTTCTATTACGCTATCCATAACTTTTTTTACAGATTCTCCATACAACATCTGTCAAATAAAGTTGTGGATAGACTATCTGTAAGTGGTGAAACAGGCCCTTAATATTACAAACGCGAAAATTAGTGAGTTTGCGAGTGGTAAACATAAACAATGTTTGTTACTTTTTCACCCTTAAATGGCAACAGCGAATTTGATAAAATTTGGCTCGAAGTTACCTGACATTTTGGATTAACACATAGGCCACATTATATAAGTCTGTGTGAGTGTTTTGCGCTTATCTTGTTTGTTTGGCGTTCATTACGAGTGTTTCAGGCAAATGTTCAAAGTCTATGGCAGTCCATACAAAAAGTCGCGGGACTTACGCCTTACAGTTTGCAAACTTATCTATATCGTGGCTGTTAGTCGCGTCCGTAAGTCGCGTCCGATCAGTATATTTTCCGCTTTACGGTCGTTTCTGAAGTCGCAGACTCACTTGTATATATGTTAGGGTTACCACTTGTAAGGCGTGTGCACTATTTTTAAGTATCCGGCAAAATACAAACTTTACTTTTGATAAAAATATTTAACATTTGTCGACCTTTGTCTTTGTTACACTAGATTAAAAGGTCAAGAATTAAGTGAAATATTGCAATCGTACAAATAAACCATTGTAGCAATTGAAGACATAAGTGGAAGAAGTGAATAACTAACTTTTTCAGCCTTCGAGTAAATAGTCACTTTTATCCATAAAAGTTTGATAAACAATGTAATTTAGCTATTGAATTATCTATATTGTCTATATAGCTATACATCAAATACACATTATTTTAATTTCATATAATTTTTCCGGTCCTAAAGCGTCGATTTTCGCAAACACTTGCAGTTTTTAAATGTTACTTACCCGCTTCTTCCACTTCGGACTTCAATTAAACTAGATGATTTAGAAGGCTGGGAATTGATATAGCTCTATAATCTACTCCAATTAGCTTTTCTCACACTGTTAAAAATTTCCATAGTAAATTTGTGAAGGAAGTTTTTACGCACCACATTTTTAGAAACGTGAAACTCAGTCATGCAATTTTACTACGCAATTTATTACAGAATATATGTAAAAACGCTACCTACTTCGTATTTGATTTACAAAATGTAATATTACAACAAATGCGTGTTTAAATTCTAATACAATACAAGATTTTGTAATTTTAGGATGCATTTGCGTAGTAAAATTGTAGTAAAATTACAAAAATTTATGACAGTGTAACTAATATCGGGGGCGGGGCCGACCGCGTCAGCAACTCAAGATAATTCGACGCCACGTCACGTGTTTTATTTTTTATTTAATTAGCACGTGGCCCACGTGCTAATTAATTAGAATTTATCATCTACAAGTAATAGCAATACAACTATAATGAAAAATGTTCTTGTATAGGCTGGGTGCAATGTAAGTGTGCATAAGCAAACGGTGGCAAAAAAAGATCATTCACCGGTCGGCGGCATACACATTGACACTTTTAAATGACATGCGGCTTTTTGACATCTCAAATTATTGATGTTGTTTTTTCTCCGCAATTTAACACGCGCCAGTGTTAGTGAAAAACTGTGCGCACTGTTAGTGAAAAACAATACAATTATATCAGTGCTTATAACTACTATTTCGCATTTGGAAATGAAGAAGCGTTTGGACGTTAATTATTGACACTAAATGGTAAAGATTACAAGTCGGTATGGTGATATCATTTAAACATGTCATTAGTAGCTAATGATAGTAGACAATTCGTGTAAAGGTCTTATCGTGTCCTAATTCAGGTGTTAAGAATCGTTAGTACATAGTGCACACAAACCAGTCTAGCCTCTAGGATTAGAAGTAATATCGTAATACTTAAATGAGACTGTAATGTTGCCTGTAGGTAGTGTTTAAGTGTTTGTACATTATATACACTAGGTAATGATAGACGCCTCGGCCGGAAGTCGCGGATAATATTTATTTAAATGTAGACCGTCAGTTGACGGTCTGTACTATTGACCGACGTGTGTCGTAGTACACTAGTGACGTGCCTGCTTAATTATTAATATTACTTTTAATGTTTCACGATACTTTTCTATTGTATTTTGACTTGACTTGTTTTCTATTTGAATGTATTTTTATCAGTCCACTAATGTTTATGTCAGTTTATTGACAATCCACTTTTTGTCAATTCGATTATGGCCTGACCTTATTAAAGTTTGAGAATTTTATCAGATCCTTTAAGTATCGTTCCGATCTTGGCTGTCAGCGGCACACAATATCTCAAATGAAACGCCACTTAATGATATCAACAAGAGGTTTCACTAATGACATCGGTCTAGCTGCCCATGACGCCGCTGCTTTGTAGTGACATAGAGCATAATGAAACCTATAGGTTATATCATAAAGTCGTATTTTGTTTAAGTTACGTGTGTCGCTGTCGCTTGCGGCCAATATCGGAACGTTACTTTTAGAAAAATTATCTCGTTTAGATAGTTTATGAACAGAACAATAATAACAGAACCTAAAAAACTAGATTATATATAACCTTATTGATATAAGGTAATTATGTGAACTACATTTATCACACCTATAGAAATACTAGCATAAATAGTTAAAATATTTCAAACATTATATAACGGTTCTATTGTGAAGTAATAGAAGAACCCAGGCTTCATTCAGCGGTGAAGTTAGGATCATTTTACATCGGGAAGTGACGGAAATGCATTTGAAATTAATACATCGAACTTTGATTGTTACACGAGACGGTATGACGTTTCATTGAAGAAGTTAAATATAACAAGCTAAATGTCCGAGAACAAAAAACCCCGACAGCACGAAGCGTTGCAATTTCAACAATGCAATAATCGAATTTGGCGTCAAAAATCCGCCATTTTTATATTTTAATATATTTAGTGTCACTCTCACAGTCGATACGAATCTAACGACACCTCTCAAGCCAAAATCCATCAAGCCGTTTAGCCTGCAAAGCGTGCTAAAAATTATACATACATACATACTGAGTGAGAGTGTTCTCGAAAAAACATATCTGTGTGTCCTTCTGGCGCAGTCGGGTAAAAATTATCATCACCTGTAGTGATTTTTTTTAAGAATCGCTCTTTTAAAATGCGCCGCCTCGATGTAAACTGACGTCTAGACGTAGCCTAGCATATGTCTTAAGCTTATAAAGCACAATAACTTACTACACATAAGTACAATAATAATATAATACCATTTAATATAATTACCCGTACATAGACATTCTGCTACCACATACGACATAGTCAATATCATAGTACTAGACAATTCGAGTACCATTAAGTAGTTCAAATGATTCTATTAATTTCTCAATATTTGTGGTAATACTTAATTTTTATGCGTGCTTCATAATAGTTTAAAAGTTTTACCTTTTTCGCCGAAATTGGGCCTAAATATTACTGCCAGTTTTTCAGATTTTCTCTCAATAGAGACACATCTTGTGCTCTAGTGGCGTTTTTGCTGACCTTATAATACGGACGGTCTCTCGCCGTACGATCTTTATCTTATTTGAATCTTATTAATAGGGAATAAGGTTCAATATGAGGTCCTCAAAAACGGCAGTTTAGTATAAAACAGCACTACCTGTTCGAACTAACTGTTCCCTTTCAGGTGTACGTTAAGTTTTGTCTGTGATAATAGAAACGTTTTCTATATATATTTTTTTTTGTACTAATAAAATATTGAAGTGACCCGATGTTTTTATTTACCTGCTGTTCTGTGTTTTACTACCTTATGTTTGTGCAAAAAATGGATTTATATATCTTGGATCTATAAAGATTTTGAACACCTTTTCTACCTAGAAATGTAACCGTCGCGTCGATCACTCCATGATGATTGGCCATCATCATCGTTTTAATCTTTTCGTCAAAGATATCCATGCTCTTTCAAAAAGGTGATTATCTGATCTTCGCGTTCGACGACGACACGCGACGTCGCGTAACGCGCTCCGTGTAATGTGACTGACTTGAGTCCTTTTTTTTTAAATTGATTTATTTTGCTTTATGGAAGCTAGACCGATGTCGATGGAAAATAAAAACTACTTCATAAAGTGCGGAAAGCCATCATACGCCGTTTGTCCATTAACATCGTCAACCGACAACGAAACTATTTCGGCCCGATGAAATGCAACTTTATGATCTAGGCTATAAGTTTAATTTTCTAGCGACATTGCTCTATCGTCAATGTCGTCGCCTCATTAAAGGCGTAGAGGAAAATGAAACCTGTAGTCTATGTCATAAAGTAGCATTTTATCCGGCTGAAATAATCTCGTTCTCCGTTGACGGTGTTGGTGGAACAAAAACCTTACCCACCCATACGAATGTATTCCGTCGAAGGTATAAGAATAGTCATTTTCACTCAGTGACAGTTACCAATCTTTGAACTTCGAAGTACTTTTGATTAAAAGAATTAAAAGTTCAGTAACTAGCACTGGCAGTGTAAATAAGATTAGTACTAAAGGGGCAATGAAATAAATTTTCATCACCCCTTTTACTTTAAAAACAAATTTTCTCAACTGCCCGACGTTCGTTGTTTAAGTTTGTACTGACTGACATACCTACAACCGAGCTTTTTCAGCGTCCATTCAGTATGACTCCGGAAGCATGTTACATTAAAGACATCCTCTTACATGATTGTGTACCAGACGGTTTCCGACCTCGTCCGATAACGTGTTCCACCCACTATACCTTTACCGAGAGTAATGAGTTTATAATAAGTCGTGAAAATAATTCAGAAATAGGCTTCTATGTTTTTTTTCATATTTATTGATAGATTTGAAAAAAAATTGCAAATTTTTGGATTGAATAAAATCACTAAAATGAAAATATATATCAAAATATATGATATATAGTTTAAAAACATAGAAACTTGATTCTTAGGCATTTCCACAACATAATACACTCATTACTTGAGGTGAATGTGAAGAGTGTGGAAAACGTCCTCGCGCTTTGTATGGAAACCGTTCGGTACACAATCCTCTTAATGACACTCAAACTGTTGTTACTTGTGCCGAAATTATTTTCATTATGTTATATCAGGGATTGTACATTTTTTCAAGATAAAAACTAGCCTATGTCCTTTCCCAGGGATCTATGTATAAACTATCTCTTGTCGAAATAGTTCCAGCGGTTTGGACGTAGACGTAACCGAATAATCATAATATATAATAATCTATCACTTAGAGACAGAGTTTTGTCAAGATAGCAGATAAGGAGCATATAGGTCATCTGATGGGAAGCAACTACCCATGGGCACTCGTTGCATCTGAAGTGTTGCTGAGCGAGTTTGCCGGGGGTCTATTGAAATTAAATAGACCCCCGGCAAAGTCGCTCAGTCGTCGAAGCACAACGCAAGCCTATCACGCCGGTTTTATATTATTTAAGAGCTCGTGTTATGTCTTGTGTTGTTCTCTCCAAAAAGACAAGACTGATATGCAATTAATTTTTATAATTTTAGCGTAGTATCAAGCAATAGAATAATATTTTATAAGGCGAGCCGAGTAACTCCTCACTATCCATCTGCCAGTACATTTTTGCGAAACACTACAGAAGAATTATAAGACTTGCATGTATACATACAAGCCTTATAATTCTTCTGTAGGGTTTTTTTAAATTTAAATATCGGTATAGGTTTGTAATATTATACATCAGTAATACCAAAAAAAAACTTTAGAAATTATACCATATATTAGATGGCGTTAGTAGTCCAACGCCATCTAATATATCGCACCTTCGGTAAGACAAGGGCATAAATACTTCTTTGCTTTGCTAATGTTAAGCACTTATGACCTTGTCATATCGAACTAAGATGTGCAACTGTAAAAGTAAACTTAAACCGTCTAAGAAAAACCTTTCTCGCTATTAATATAATAATGACTCGCTCTAATAATTAAACGCATTTTACATTTTAAAGAAGCAGTTCTTTTAAAGCAGGCGTCAGTAATAATATGGTACAAACCGACGTCGATTGAGTGTTAAATGTACGTCAATGATATTCGGTCAATATGAGATTTCATGATTTCGATACTTTTTACAGGTTAGGTTTAAATAACATTATTATGCCAAAGTACATATAATGTAACTCGTGGTTTAACAATTTAAATTGTTAGGGAATTGAAAAGTGTTTATTGATTTTTTCAAATAAAATTTAATGGGCCGGTAACGAGACCTCTAAGCCATGTCTTTATTTTATGGGGTTTTAAAGTTACAGTGATTATTGTTACATAATCGCAAGAAATATTAAATCCATTTAGCACAATATATAGTATATACTAGTTACTACAACAGAACAGCACGGTAAATAAAATATGTTTATGAAAAAGGTGACATCTATATAAAATAGTAAAACGATGTAACATTTCAGTGTGGAGGACATACCGGACAAGCTGAACAAGTCCGACAACTGGGCGGAGACCTCCTTCGGCAGGGAAGTCATGAACGTGAGTTACTCTACTAATACGAATAGACTCACACACTCAGGGATATTTTAAGATTATCTTCTTACTAATTTTCTGAATTTGTTATCTAATTAATGCCAAGTAATAATTTAATGTTTTTGATTAATAGAACTCTGGAATCTTTCTATAAACTTCATAATCCCCTAGTAATAAAGGCATTATGTTTTATTCAAACGAAGGCAGGAAATCTGTTGTATTCTTTTGTTGGTTATATAAGTTATAGTTATAGTAGTAAAAACTGTAATTCAAAATTTAAAAGTACGAAAGGCAGTTCAACGTGATTCTGTAAAACGGCGTTATGTCTCAGATCGTGAAGCGCAACAACAGCAGCTACAAGAAGGCCGTCGCGTCCGACACCGAGTCCGAGTACGACAGCGAACTGGACGACCTCATCGACGAGGCGCTGGAGGACGAGGGACCCACGCCGCCCAAACAGAACAAGGTACGTCAAACAATTTATAACCGACTATAATACAGCCGGTAACGACTAGAGTTTGTTAATCTTACTAATTATTCCCACTCGCTGTTAAAGCATACACTCTCGTAACAATAACAATGTTTACGGGCTGTGTTAGATCACAAGGTCTGCAGTATTTGTCTACCCTATAGTTTATGAGACGCTAAGTAAATTTTTAATATGCCGTGTCAAAATCTTCATTAGTAATAATCAAAACCTTCGAGTCGAGGAATAGTTCGTATCGACTTTTACAATTTAGAATTTACAAAATTTCCGCGTCTCTCGGTTTTGAGTTTAACAGGCGGCTCGCTTGCAGCAAAGCGGGCTGTCGTCATCGAGTTTCGTGTACCAGGAGCAGGGGGCGTTCCGGTCGCCGCTGAAGGCGACGCCCGCCGCACCTGCCACGCCCGCCACCCCCGCCGCGCCCCCCGCCCGCGCCCATGAGCTCGTGCACAGCGTCAGCTTCTATCGCCGCATGCAGGCCGTGAGTACAACTACATATACATAAGCTCTATCCTATGCCTTTTATAATACATATTATAAATATAAAAGTTTATTTGTAGCTTGTGAGTCAATCACGATAGATTATTGATAAAAATAAATGCGGAATGTAAATTATTATGAATATTTTACTATTTAGGAAAGGTAACTCATGACAATATGACACAATTTGCTTTATTACACTATGCTAGAAATCACCTCATATAAATATAAATAATATTGCAGAACAGCACACCGTCGACGCCCGTCCGCACGATCCGGCACGCATCACCCGAGCAAGAGACGACCACGCCCTCCGAGCCGCCCGCCGCCGTCACCGTACGACAGCGCATCAAGGAGCTACAAGCGGAGATCAACAAGCAGAACACCGTCATATCGCAGGTATTTACAGGTTTCTCGTATGGTTGGTTTCTGTTCGTAATGTTATGATAAATTTAAATAATATATTGATTAATATTTCCAGGCAAGTCAGGCGCTCAACCTCTGCGCCGCTACCGTCGAGTTCAGCGGATCTACGGAGCAGGCGGAGGGGGAGAGACTCCTGCTTCTAGCAAGTAAGTTGTTGCCAATTTGTCTCTGTTAATGATTTCCTTGTTTAAATGACTTGAATTGCTCACATATACTAACTCGTGTTTTGACAATTTCTTCTAGCACACCGTCGTCAGGCGTGCGTACACGAGGTTCAGCGGCTGCAGGTGGAAGGCGCAGGTCCGGCCGCCGCTGCCGGCGCCGCCGAGCTGCGACTCTCCGGTATCCGCATACCGCTGCGCCGCGACTACGTACGCCAGTTGCACGCCGGTACGTACACACGCGCACTCCATACTGCATGTTTCCAACGTCGTTCCACGAATGTAAAAATACTCAACTTTGTTGACAATGTGGTGGTATCACCAAGAGAAGTCTTCCAAATACATCAAAAGAAGTTGGATTTAAGCTGGCTGAAGTACAGACTCGTAAATGTGGGAGATTTCAAAAAAAATTTCAAAATGTTTGTTGGTATTGCAGACGGCGCGGTGGGCCACCACGCGGTGTGCCTCCTGAAGTGCCGCGACCGCGTGCTGGCGACCTCCATGCAGCTGACGTCGCCTCAGCCGCTACACTTCGCCGACGACGTGCGCATGGACGGCCTCGCCAGCGACTTCAAAGTCACCGTCGAGGTCTACCTGCTGCAGGCTTCCAAGGAGCTGCTGCCGCACGATGTCAAGTACCATATATCTAACAAGAAGGTTCGTGTAAGAGGAATAATCAACTATCATACTACGTTAACATCATTTTATTCCATATTAGTTAATATAATTAAGGCGTATTAATTAAATAAGCAGGTTACGTGGAGTGGTGTATTTATTGTTGCGTTCTCCCGCAGAGCAACTCGAAGTTGCTGACGCCGAAGTCGAAGGTGTCGGAGCTGAAGACGCCGCGCGTGCAGAGCCCGGCGGGCCCGGGCGCGGTGCGCGCGCCGCAGTTCCAGCTGCACGGGTACTGCATATTTGCCCTGGCGCAGGCGTCGCGCCGCAGCTTTACGCTCAACAAGTTGCCGGCCGGCAGCCCGCTGGAGGGCTCCTTGCACGTGGACATCACAGCGCGTGTGCGCCGCCCCCCACCGGCGCCCCACGCCGCGTTCCTCACCGCCTACGACGACGTCAGCGGCCTCGGCGCCTGGCACCGTCGCTGGTTCCGCCTCGAGGCGCCCGTCTTCTCCTACTGGAAGTACCCCGAGGATGTCCAGAAAAAGGTACCTGTGAAATGTTACAATTACTGTTTTTTTAAAGTGGTGCATCGATATGGGCTTCTTATTACTATGTTCTAACTTTTAATCTATGCGAACGCCTTATCCTTAGATCCCGATCGGTGACATCGACCTGTCGTCGGTGGTGTCAGAACGCGTGGTGGTGGCGCCCCGCGACCTGTGCGCTCGCCCGCACACGCTGCTGCTGGAGACGCTGGCTGAAGAGGCGGGGCAGCGCGAGGGAGGCTCGCTGGTGCTGGTGCGCGGTGCCGACGGCCGCCTGCGCCGCCGACACCTGCTGGCCGCCGACAGCGCGCGCGATCGCGACCTGTGGCTGACGCGTCTCAACGACGCGCTTGAGTACGTGCGCTGCACGCAGCCCGCCGACGCTGACCAACCGCCTGCGTAGTGCTTGTGTGCGCGTGATGTAGAGCGCATTCGATCGAGCATTTTAAACGATTTGACTTCTCAAAAAATTGGTATATTTTTCAATTTTTTAATTACATATCCTATTATTTTTCCAATGAATACCAACGAATATAAACTCGTTTTGGCTATGACGAAAGCGTTCCACAACTAACGAGTGTTTAGCGTGCGAGGGGAATGGTAGAATAGTTGCAGTATAAAATATATTCTTAGTAAGGTGTTCCGTGTTGGAGGCAGCACTCTCGTCTGTATTACGTGTCTCGGTCAGCGGGTGGTAACGAAGACATTTGGAATGTATGTACCTGTTTTAACGAATATTTAGTCGCTTGTTATCGAGCTAGATTATATCTTACGTATGTATGATTAACAAACAACAGATAGGCCGGCGGATATGCCTGTCGTTATAGTGATATCTGTGTGTTGCTATTTGAAATAGCGAGTTTTACCGTGTGAATGTCATGTTATCAATGAAATACGAATCTAAATGGATTTTATAGGTTTAGCTTTAGACTATTTTAGTATATTAAAGTATTATTTTTAATTAATATATTTAGAATTCGGTATTACTAATATTTACAGGTTTTAAACAGAAATTCCAAAAAAATCAAAATAATTATACCTGAAAATATGACCACAGTTAACAGAGAATGTAATTAATTTAAGGCATGTTTAAAGAAGCCATCTATTGTTATATTTTTAAATCCTTAAATTTATAAGCAGGAAATATAAATAAAACCATTTTGAAAAGTGAAATTGCTAATTATAGATTTGCTAGGCCGAGCATAGTATTATAAAATATAATTATAAATTTAGTTCAGTATGACCATACGATATAATAATTAAGGATTTATTTGAGACTACCGACATGTACTGGTTTCAGTGGCTAACAAACGATACGAAGTAGATTTAATATTTTGTTAGTGTTATATTATAATGCGATGCAATAAACTAACTTACCAATACGCAATGTGTACATAAAATCGACAACTACAATATATTACTGAAAGTACTACAGATTTTTATTTATTGAGTCCTGATTTATCAAAAACCTGTTACGTTTTATAATTTTGCGGTAACGGTTGAACTGCATCACGCAGCTTTGTAATATGGCTATAGAAGCTGTAGCCCGCGACTATGTCCGCACTTTTTCGATTACTGCTCGGCTTCTCTTAGTCGTAAATGGATTAGCCAACACAAAAATATTTTTCCAGTTCCGGCCAACTTTTCAACTTTATATTGTTAGCATTTACTACAAAGCTGCGCTTTGAATTCTACAGCTACAGTAGACTACGAAACTGGGAAGCCGCAGGGACGTACGCAGCGGACACACGCTTAACGCAACATGGATCCTAAATCCTCTGATTATGATTTCAAATAAATAAACGTTCGTGTCTTTGTTTATTACGATTTATAATAAAACAGATATTCCACATGAGAGTCTATAACGTGAAGCTAACAATGAACAATCAAACAAAATAAGTAAAGCTTCAATTTACATCCTCTGTATTATAACTTTAAACTAAAGAAAAACTCAAAATGATTAATCTTTAGTTAAGTTCTAATTGTGTGGTAGAGTTGTGTCGTCACTCGTCGTCGTCGTATCTCTCGGCATTCTGCAGCAGTTCCTCGTCCCGCGACTTGTGTCCCCCCGCGCCGCCCGCAACCCCCGCACCCCCCGCGCCGCTCGGCGACATCGCGCTGCGCAAGTCGCGCTGCAACAGAAGTTTATCTATATCTATATATATAATAAAACAGTTAAAATTGCCGTGTCTGTACAATTATTATTTTTTCAAACTTATCAATGTAAGGGGCTTAAGAACAGTAATAGAAAACTACAAAAAAAAGATTGTCTGTTTGTACGCGCTAATCTCCAGAACTACTGGACTGCTTTGAATAAATATTTTTTGTTTAATAACTATTAGGTCTGGGTAACGCATAGGATACGTTTTATCCCGGCAAAATGTACGGTTCCCGCGTGATATACAAATTTTTGCGCAACGAAGTTGCGGGCACCAACTAGTCATATAAAACTTTCGAGACAAAGGTCCCGAAATATATGCATTTAGAAATAAGTAGACAGTCATGTGCGAGGAGTGATTTCCGGATGACGAAGTGACTAATAGGAAAGGATTTTTCGAAATTCATCTCCTAAGGGGCTAAAAGGAGGGGTTAAAGATTGTATCGGATCGATTCCGTGGTACGATCAGATCCAAAATTTTCAAAAACGCTTAGAATATCCATAGTAATTAATAAATTCGAAAGTGTGTCTGTCTGTCTATTTGTTACGTCTTTACGCCCAAACCATTGAGCCGACTTTGCTGAAATTTATTATGAAGATACTTTGAGTGCCGGTGTAGGATATAGGATACTTTTATCCCGGAAAAATGTACGTGTGATAAACAAGTTTAGGCCCATCCATTATTATCTTTAGTTGCATCTCACCAGGAAGTGTCTGCAGATCCTGGCGAACTGTCCGCAGTCGAAGAGCGCGGGCGGCGAGCGCTTGCCCCCCGACCAGTCGCGGCTGAATGTCACCTGACACGACACCAGCGTCGCCAACGCCAGCAGGCTCAGCGCCGCGAACAACCTGCACCGAGAGTGTTTCGCCGTTACATTTTTTTTATATAAAATCGCCCATGGCCACTTATAACATCAGAATCTTCTCAAGTGCGTTACCGCGTTTGCCTTTTAATGACTCCTTCATTACTCCAAAACGCAAACGCGGCAAGCTACGAGAATAGTGGTGGAAAATGAAGTGTCCATAATTGGGCCTCCAGTAAACTTGTCACTGGATGAAACACGGCGCAACCCTGCGCAAAGGTCATGCTGCTGCATCAAATCATTAATCAACTTGATATACAGACAAACAAGTAATTGATAAAAATTAAAGGTTTGTATGTGTCACTTACATTACGTATAAACCGGGAACTGGTAGCAATTTTTGAGTAGGTGTTTGAGGCAAGCTGAAACTTTGTAATAAAAGATCTCCTATTACACCTGAATACGGAACGTATATTTTTGGATTTTTTTTTAATTACTTCTTCCCAGCCAGGTCTGCAGTGGCGTATTGGGGTGTAATAGGAAAGTTATATGACAAAGTTTCCTACCTACTAAAATTTGTTATCAGCTCTCAGATTAGAACAGATAACTGCGTACTGCGACATCAGTTTGGCCATACAAAACACAAATATCACCAACACGAAGATTACATGCGTCATGCAACTTTAAGGATTCAGTCATGAAATTACTGACACTTGCTGAGGCTTCCTTCTATATAACACTCAGGGAATTTGCATGAATTTTAATTTTTTGTTTAAATAGATCTATCGTTATTAAAAAAAACGACGTAGGTAGTCAAATTAGATTTTTGATAAATTTAAAAATATATGATTTTTTAAATTAAATTAGCTTTTAAATTAATAGCCTAATTGACTAATTTAGCCTTTAAATTAGTAAATTAGAAGGAGAGATCCGATATTGACTGTGACGTCAAAGTCTATAAGCTGCATACAAAGTTCATACTAAATTACGTTTTGAGAGAAAGAAATGGATAGAAAACTTAAATCGCTAATATCTAACTCATTTCTCACCAGAAATGTTTTGTCATTTTTGGTAAGTTCAAATTTTTTGTCATTCTGCATATCCTTTAGCCCAGTATCATAATTTTATACTAATCGTCCCCATCGGTGACAACATGACGTGAGTCACAAGACTTTCATACTTAAAATTTAAATTTAACAACGTATTGCCGATATATAAATGAAAATGAATTCACTCAACAAAATATGAAACCTTCAATGTGTAGCTGTAGTGTAGTTGTGTGCTGTGGCTGGTGTCGGGGTGTCGGTGGGCCGATGCACTCCCGTTTGCACCGTGTATTTACGAAATCTGCTGTACATTCACTTTGTTAAAGTTTTAGTTAGACGTAATTCGTCGTCGGCGTAATTCCAAAGATTCAAGCTTGTTTAAAAAACCCCATGACAAACGCCAATATGAGCGGCAAAACGGCTGTCAAAGAGCGGGCGGTAGCTGGGATTTTGGCGTCCCAGAGATAAAATCAGTACATCACGTGAGGCTGAATTTACGCCTTGTAAATCTGTAAGCGTTGGATGGTTATGAAATACCGCCTCGCTGTTTAGAACACCGAGCTTCTTCGAGGCTAACTTCGCCTTTCAACAGGTGACAACGGAACTGACTGCTCTGTATGCACCGAGTACGTCAATGCTTAAGTAGATTGTTAAAGTCGTGCCATCAAGACGGGCGTAACCAGTAACCACACACTATTTTATAAATATTTTAATTCAAAGATGCAACTCAACTAGGCAATACAGCTCTAATATGGTCTATTTTAGATTAATGAAACATCTCGTAACTAACAATGAGTGGTGGGTAACTAGGTACCTCAAGTTGGGCGCCATCTCGGCGGTCGCGGTCCCGGCTCGGAATACTCCGCCAGGGGACGAGACTGTGTATTTATACCGCGCCTAAAGGATAACTCCAAAGTATATTTACTCCTCTGTTAAATTGTATTTCCATATTCCATTTTTATCCAGTAGTTAGGGTTCCGTAGGATGATTTAACGTGTTCTTGTATTTTGAAGCAGTATTCGTTTCTTTGCCGCTACAAACACGTATAAATACGCGTCATACACGTATTGACGAAAGTATAATTTGGTTATTCTATGAGACGCTAATGCCTGCAGCCCGGCATCCGGTTTAGACGGACGGTCCGTTAAAACTTTACAGGCAAACCTATAGACCTCTTGTTACTATTAAGTTAAGGTAAGACGCGGTTATTGTGCGTGCTTATCATAATAATACAGTTTGTTATCAGTTGACCCCTAATACTAGTGCACACCCCCCCCCCCCCTCCGGGCCGCGGTCGTGGGCAGACCAATACCTTTGATCGACAGCTCCTTTGTCGCTGCACCGGACAATACGTGAGACGCGACAGGTGTGCCATTGTGAGGACCTCACCCCCCTACCCGGCCTCACTTCCCCTCCCGCACCGCACCCACCGCGTAAATCTCCTTGTGCGGGACACTTTGATGCGATATATTTAGATGGTCTAGGATTTGCGGCCCTTTGTCCAGAGTCTCCAGACCGGGCGCTAGAATATCGTTGGACGGGCTCTACTATAAATATTTTGCTGACATATACGAAGCTCAAAATCATTTTTTAGACCAGTTTTCAATCTTTTTCAGTTAAATGCGCAGTAACAAATGATTGTTCCACAGTGCCCTATTCTGGTCAGCCTTTGTAAAGGATACAGCAAAAATAAATTTTGATGAAGCTTGAGTTCACCTTCTATACTTTGCGCAGGAGCGCCACGACGTAGTTTGGGAACCCGTGTTCTAGATAACTTGAGACGTCTTATGATGACAGTGAATGCTATGAAATGTTGACATGCGTTATCCAACCTGGTTCGAGCAACCTTATTACACCATCAGCTATACTCTATAGGTAAGGAAAAGAACAACTTTTATCTGAATTCGAAGAGTTCCGCATTTATCATTATTACTTTTAAATACCACAATGTTTTTAAATTCCAGTTTAAGACGGAAATGTTAGCGGCAGCGTGTGCTGTGTTGTCGCAACATCGACACAACTGTTTTGAAAATCCGGTCCCGCGCGCGACCTCCACGGTCTTGTGGGTTTATCTTCAATTTTATTATAATAAATAAATTTTAAATTAATACCTTGCGTAATAGGTAATTAGTACCATTCTTATTGTTAAAACTGTCTGTAAACAATATAATGTCTGCTGTGTAGAAATATCTGTATTTATATTGGTTCCATCAATAAAGTATGGTATAATGGTAGGCGCCGTAGTCTCGACGTTCAGAAAGTGTACTTAAAGTACTTATTTTGAATAAAAAGATTTTGATTTGATTTGATTGAAAGATTTATTTATTTATTTATTATACCTTACTTAATTGCAAGGGAAGTACTTTTTTAATCTAATTTTTGCGGCGGTGGAGAATGTTGAACTTTTTAAAATGCGCTGTTTAACTAAGGGAAATAAAAAACTAGTCGAAAATGGTTAGTATCTGACCAATTTATGATATCATTAGAATTATCTACGTCTTGCGAGCTATTAATAAAGTTATTGACGAGAATTATCATATTGGTGATTTGAAATGAGGAAATATCGCGCGAGATACACAATAATTATTAGTATATCTTACGATAGACGAGGCGTCGTGTGTCAGATATCGAAACCGCCGTTAACTTTAATTATAGTTTAATGGCTGGCAACACACCTGAAACTTGCAAATGTCCATCGGTGACGTTAAAAATTTCATTTCAGTAGCTCTCTAATTTTTATATGAAAAAAAAAATATTTACATTCTTTTAATACTGTACGACGAGTCGTTATCTGGCTACGGCTACCTAACTTAATATTCTACAGGCCCGTTACAAATATCGAATAAGGTATTAACTCGTTATTATCTAATCCAGGTCGAAATGTCCGTTGGCCACAAACCAACGTAGTTTTTGGCACGTTGTACACGCGCAGCGCTACTAACTAAATCCGTCAGTCGTCGTGCGTATTGTATACTAACTAGTTAATGTTAGATCACAATAATTAATACCATAATATACCTGGGGTTTGTTTGTGTATGTTTTAGTCTCCTAACCGATGTGCTCTCGAATAACTTTAAAAAGAGAGCGTATTCCCTCTTAAAGCCCGGCAACGCACCTGCAACTCTGATGTTGCTTGCAATCACGTAATGCGTTGGCTACCTTATTTAATTAAAAATATATATCATAGCCGGAATCGTGAGCTAGAAAATGTTTGTGCGTGACCGCTCTCGCTGAGTGGCCGGACCAGTTCTGTGATCTGTCATAGGTCACAGCAAGAATACTGTGGTGTTGACAGCTGCGTGGTCGCCGCAGACTACCGACGCCCGGCGTCGCCTCCGCCCGGTGAGTTAACAACACAATATTACTATATGTCGGATGTAATAAAAAGTAATTAAAAAGGTAATTGTGCCGGATACTCTATAGCTGTCAAACTGCTAGTTGT
>JAOTAV010000004.1:631203-682619 GCA_026546445.1 Cyclargus thomasi | reverse complement strand
AGTCCACTCCAAAACTTCATTCCAAGTTTTAGTAAAGCTTCTACCGCTTTACTAAATCAACTGACTTGACTCTGACTATATTGACGTTTTACCTTTACTCTGACTAGACTTTACTTTTGACGAAATATATGTAACGTTGCTAAAAATTATTGGAACAAGAAAATTGATTTCCTGCCTTTACTTGACACTGGCCATGGGTATAGCCAAGCGCCATATAAATAAATAAATAACAAAAAATTCAAAATGCTAAAAATATATAGTATTAAGAGTTATGAACAAGCCGACTGCTAAAACTTACAGTAAAACATTCTGAAATTCTTCCATTTAATTTGATACCCGTATTGCAGATTATTTTCAGCATTCGAAAATTCTCACGGAAACTCCTGGTACTTTTAACAGAAGTTTCCGAAATCGGGAACGTATCCGGGCGGAATAGCATTGTGAATCAAGGGGCAGTTTTCACGCATAAGTACGTAACAGATGGAGAACAACTTCCGCCCTGTTACTTAATTTCTGGGAAAACTCAAGTTGCGGCTTATGTTTTAGTGTTTATTATGTTTGTAACCTTATTCCTCCGAAACGGCTTTTCCGATTTTTATCAAAATATTTCAAACATCTTAATTACTCGGGAGGTCTGAGAATCGTCTACTATTTACAAACCTTACAAAGTGGACACAAGACAACTAGCATTATGAATACTTGTATTGTTTTGCTGTCTTGTATGTATAAAAATTGTAGTTGTATTGCTGTCTTGTATGTATAAAAATATAATTAGAATACAACTTACTCCTAATCCATTTTCACTTCGTGGACTAATATCTGTGCTGATCGAAATGCCTGAAACATGAGTGAAAGTCATCAAAGTCTCATCTCTACTCCTCAGTATATAGTAGATAATACACATTCTTTAAAAGTTTTATCACAATAATTCATTATTGATATTTTTGTGATTTGAAACAGTGACATCGGGTAATGAGTAGGTAGGTACTTCGCCGACTATTAAGATTTTTAATCTTCATTATTACATACAAACATTGCATGCAAATGAGTGATTTTCAGTGACATTGAGAGTAATAATGGAAATTATCGTTAAATCTAGGCTGGCTATTACAGTGTATGCCCATAACATTATGTATCAGATGAACTTGAAAAAAAGCAGGTCAATTTAAAAGGTCAATCTAAAATGACTATCAAAAAATGCTTTGAGAATTTTTTGCCCATTCGTTATAGTCACGATTGAGTGATTGCTTGGGGATAACTTATAATTCTTAGAAAATGAATGGAGTATTTCCTTATACATGTTTACTTGCTGCGTTTTTAAAGTTTTATAAAGCCCTCGATCAAATATTACGAAGATTCACAGTTGCCGTCTAAAAAGTGGCACCGTCAAAACCGCGTTTAAGCACTATTCCGCTCCTAGTCGCTCCGAAACCGTAATTTTAACTTTTGTACGATTGTGAGCTTTAATTCATTAAGTTAAGTTTTATTTTTCAATACACTTAATTTTCATTTAATTTGTTTTGCGTCAGATAGTCTTGGTAGCATTATTTTATTCAAAGGATGTGTGCATCTTATTAATATTTGATCGAAGCTTTTTGTCTTATGATCAGCGATGTTTTTTTATGATATTTGGGGGGAAAGCGAACAGACGGGATACCCGATGCATTGACATCGCCCATGGCCACTCGTGACATCGGAAGAGTCGCAAGTGCGTTGCCGGCCTTTATGAGGAAATGGCAATAGGAATAGGGCATTAGGGAAGTTGGACAACCGGTGAACTCACTCACAGAACGAAACACAGCACAACGCCGTTTCACGCCACTTTTCTGTGTGGCCGTGGTATTACTCCAGTTGAGCCGGTCTATTTGTGCCGAAGCATGGCTCTCCCACGGTACGGACCATCCGCATTATGTACTTGAGATCGGAAAATGTCTCATCTGTACACATCTCCACCGGGGTTCGAGCTTGCACCCTCTCGAGTGCGAACCAAAGGTCTTACCCACTAGACCACGAACGCTTTATTTCGTTACTAAATGATAAACTCTACTCCTATGAGCCTTCACCGTTGCTTATTTTATTTCTCATATTGTCTTTGCGTCTCCTTTGAATTCAGACAATCCCGTCTCAGAGTTCACAAGCGTCTAAACCACATTAGCAACAATTAAACAAATGGACCGACTAATTACGAAGTCTCGTGTAACGTACGGTATAATTACAATTTCTGCCGTCTCATTTTGTCTTAGAAAATGATTTAATTGTCGCTTTCTCCACGGTAGTCGAGGCCAGGTAGATGACAGATGTTTTATCCGATCCCATTAGGGAAATTACGTTTCTAATAAGTCCATCATTAGTTTCTATAACAGAATACTCTATAGGAGAAAATGCTGTTGTTTCGTTGATAAATAATATAATTGTTTGTATAATGGGGGAGATTGAAAGAGAGCCAGTTGACGGACCTACGTCATTTGTCCGGAATATATGTTTTAACTTCTCTGATTGTAAAGCCGACAGATTTTGATTTACATGGAATTGACATATACCGACCAAATGACAAGGTGCGTCAACTCACTCTCTTTCAATTTCCCCCATTATACATGTAAAAAAGTAATAATTTTATTTACTTTTATTAAGAAATATTTGTAAGTAACATATTAAGGTTTCTTATCAGTTTTAGTCAACTCGTCTTAGCATTATAGTTAAAGTTTTTTGTCATACGTTTAAATTTTTCAGTTTGTGGTTTTAATCCAATCTAGATCCTATACAAATTGAAGAACGTTCGAATTTCAAATTTAAATTCCATCTTAGCCCATATCCACTTAGAGTAATTGAGACCAATCAAAATAATTATCTTGAAATTAATACATGCATTAAAACCCTGAAATAACTCGAGGTATAACGTTCCCACGGATAATGTATATTGAATATTGTATTAATTTTGCTCGTAAGGCTCTCTTAACCTCTAACGAGACTTCAATTACCACACCTCACATCGTATATCCCTCGTGTAACTCCACATAAAGAGCGAGATCCATCGCGCTACCTTGTCGTACTCCTTTTAATTGAGACTAAGTAAAAAAACCGGCCAACTGCGAGTTGTTCTCGTGCAAAAAGGTTCTGGGAAAAAATTGGGAAAAAGTATTTACGAAAGTTTTAAATTTGTAAAAAAGGTATAAAATTTATAAAAGAAAGTCATAAAACGAAAATAAGGCGATGGGAAAGTATTAAAGCCACCTTTAAATATTTAAATTATTGTTTTTAGTATTTATTGTTATAGCGGCAAGAGAAATACATATTGTGTGAAAATTATAACTCTCTACCGTTCTTAAGATACAGTCTGGAGACAGACAGACGGACAGACATCGAAGTCTTAGTAATAAGATCCCGGTTTTACCCTTTGGGGCTCCGTACTTAAAGGGTGAAAACGGGACCTTATTACTAAGACCCCACCTAAAAATGTAATACACGTAAATATATACAATCATACATAACACATCCCATACAATGCACATAGCATGCATACCTTTTGTCTGTCCGTCCCGTTTCAACAGCATAATTAGCGTTGTTTGTTTGCCATAAACAAGAGGGCAATAGAGGAACGATTTGTTAGTATCCGCTCCCACACTACTTACATTACTTACGATTGTTACTTACACGCTAATAGAGACTCGTTTAATTCAAACTGATCACTATACTTAAGTATCATTTCTTTATTTTCTAAAACACGCGTTCCTAGGTAGAGGCCCATAAAAAGCTGTGTAAATTCCTCCAAGGCGTTCCAATAAGAAAAGTGGAATCTTATATGACTATATCTTATTCAGTACCCATTGATTTATATTCCGAATGAGAATTATGGTTTTTGCAAATAATAACCTCGCCATATCTGATATTTACACCTTCATATTAAGTAAAAAACATGGTGCGGTTCTTATGAGAATTTTTAAACATTATGCCACGCCATAATTTCCGATGCATAATTCCATATTTAGTGTTAGTTTAAATGACAGGAGCGTTTTCTGTGAGAATTACTGCACGTGGACATTACACATTATATTGACACTCCTCGTATCGATTGCAAATCAAAACCCGGCTCCGCAGAAATCTTTCATTAAGTGTCTATACGTCGAAATTCGACCGTAAGTATTTAAGTCCATTGTGTAGAGGAGTTATAAAAAAAATCTCTTCTCAATTCAATCACAGATTGAATTTGGCATAAGGGTCTCGTTACCGGGCCATTAAATTTTATCAAAAAAATTTAGATGTCAACCATAAACAATAGCATATTTCGTGTATGATTAATGTGCCATATCAAAATATTGTAGTGTGCGTAGCGTTTTATTTATTAAAAATATGTAAGACAAAAACATATTTAAAAATAATATTGGTATTACGCTCCTCCTCCATATCGACTATAACTGTAAGAAATTTCACACTTTTACATGAATGCGTCTTTCGTTAAAAGGGGTACAAAGTTTTCCGCTCGCGTATGAATATTAAATGGGAGTTTTAATCGAGGTGTGTATTTTAATAAAATCAAATAAAAGTAAGTGGTTTTACAATGTATGCAGCTAGGTTTAGTTTGTAAGTCCGAATTGTGACGTTTTATTTTACTTTTCATTTCTCAGCAATTTTCTTGGTAAGCGTCATTTGCCAAAACGTTTCTCGATTGTCGAGTTATTATGACACCGAGATCATATTAACACCGGAGACATTATCCGAGAAAATTATAACCATTACAGTTTCTTCACCCCGAGTCTAATTACTGTCCGCATAATATCTGTACACTTAGCGCTGATCTAAAAATTGCCTTGCAGACTATAATTACTACTCTAAAGACAGCTAATTGTTTGGTGCGCCGACAAAATCTTGAACGGGTTTTGATGTTGTGGTTTTTTCGAATTTAGTTTTTACAACAACAATTTAGTTTTTACAGAAACATCACAGTCACTATCAAAATCATCTTCATCAATCAGAATATTTTTTTTACCCGACTGCGCCGAAAGGAAGGTTTTGTTTTTCGAGAGTATATATATGTATGTATGTATAATTATTCGGCACGCTCTGCAGCCTAAACGACTTGATGGATTGTGGTTTGAAAAATGTCGTTAGGTATGTATTTACTATAAGAGTGAAACTAGATATATATCAAAATAAAAAAACAATATGGCGGATTACTGGAGCCAAATTCGGATATCTTTAAATTGTAACAATTCCTGCTTTCAAGCTTTTATTGTTTTTGGACACTTAGCTTGTTTAGTAAAAATGGTCTAAAAGTATCAATCCTATTTTTTCCTAACATAGTTTTGCGTCGATAAGGAGTAAAATCTAATTGAAATTAAATATAAATGTTAAAATTAATCATACCACCACCGTATCAAATCTTAATATTATTTACACAGGCGAGCCAATTATATGAATTGATAACACACATAAGGCGTAACATTTAGACGCGATTTTGAATAAATATTGACTTAGTTATAGAATTGTATATCGCGCTCAAGGTCCCGAGTTCGACCGTTACCACTGTAAACAAGGTATAAAGGAGCGGCCCGAAAATTTAAAGAACCGAGGCCTTCACGTTTGGGACAGTACACTTTTTGTATATTTATCTTTTAGCGATTTCCGGTAAATTCTGTATAACAACGTTTATCGGTTATCCGGTTACTCATTAATAGATTAACACATAAATAAGTCAGACATAGCTTTAATTACTATACTACATGCATCTGGATTATAACACCGATTTTCCTCAGAGTAAATGTCACAGGATTATTATTAGAGATCATAGATAAATCTGACTCGAACGCGATCTATAATTTAGTCCGAACACCTCCAAACCGGATATTTATGTCTTTTCACTTCCAATTCGGCTTTTATAGCGAATTTATTATTTTCATTTTAATTTCAATGATCGTAAATTCGAGTTAGGTCTATCTGTAATTTCTATTGATGTTTATAGGACGAATAAGTACCGTCGTATCTCTGATAACATCAAGATAACGGGGATGACGAGTTAATCTCTTCTTATAAGAATTTTGTAGATATTTTTATTTACTTTCCGTCGTCGATAATTTAAATCGTGCTCCTAATGCCGATCACTTTAAGGAATAAATTTGTACGTTATTCAACGCAATCATATTGGTCTATCGCATTCTTATAATATTCATTGCTTAATTGTGAAAATGCGAGTTGACAGTGTTGACAGCTTGTCATTCGGATAAATTGATGGGAGTTGTTTGCGCAAGCGTTTGATAAGATTTATTATCAGCATTTTAATTTAAACATCTGAATATAAGGTGCGGGTTACCCACGGGAACAGACGTTTATCTGTGTTGAACGAATTTACAAATATTGTTCGAAGTGTTTAATACGTCTAGTTGGATTAGTTGAATGAAATTCTCACGGAATTGTTTGACTCCACCCACTTCCGCCTCCATTGATCGCGGGAGCTCATCCATTTGAACGTTACACAAACGCGAGCAAAAATTACGTAAACAGGAAAATTAGGACTTTGTTTAAGCAGATCTGAGTCAATGCCATTGTTGTGGGTTTTTTTTTCGATTCTTTGTTGTGCAATAAATTTCTGTTTTTTAACGTTTCCTTCTTCTTTCCAGGGGAGCATGTGATGCCGGCCCTTGACGCCCGGCGCCATGCCCACGCCGCTGCAGCCCGGCGGCCCCGCTAGCGGCCCGCCCCTGGAGCGCAAGCGGCGCCGCAAGCGCGACGATCCCCAGAGTTCTGCGGCGCTCGAGCCCGACGACGACGACGACGGGAACATGAGTCCCGAGGAGGAGCCCAGAAACACGGCGGCGGCACCGGCGGCGCCTACGCCGGCACCCTCCGCCCCGGCCCCAACCTCTCCGCCGGCCGCACCTGACGCCGTCGACCTCACTTCGCGACGAGACTCCCCTCCTCTGTCATCGGACGTGGAACACTTCGATGGTAAAATCGTCTACAACCCCGATGGATCCGCCTACATCATTGAGGATCCCGAGATATCGGAAGGCGAGACGAGCCTCCCCGATTTACCTAAAATAGAACCGGGTTGCATCGTCGACAGTCGGGAAAGCAACGTCGTCGAGAGACCGCTTGACTTTCCGCAGATAGCCAGCGCATTCTACGTTTCGAGAAATTCTTCACTCTATGGTGCTCTTTATGGCAGACTAGCGGCGGAACGAGCGCGGGCGCGACCCGACGCCCCAGTGATGCATAGTTATAGAGTTTTTAGTTTTAGAGGAGGAAAAGACGCGCCTAGACCTCTTTCGCCGATACCGGAGTGTCCTATCAGCGTACCAGTCAAACCCATTCTAATGTGTTTTATATGTAAATTGAGTTTTGGGTATGCTAAATCGTTTGTGGCGCACGCTCAAGCTGACCACAGTCTATCGTTGCTCGACTCAGAAAGGGACGCCCTCTCGAGAGATAACGCGTCAGCCATTATCCAGTGCGTTGGAAAAGATAAAGAACCGCTGGTTTCGTTCTTAGAACCGGTCGGAACCGCTGCTCCACCTCGCACGTCAGTATCGTGCAGTCCCGCTAATGTGTCTGAGCTATCCAGTCCATCGATAGACAAGCGACAGGAAGCCATCACGCCCGATAGAGATAACGACTCCATGCTGCCAAACGGTTCGTGTGATGAAAGAAGGCCGAGTCCGCCCGCATGGAGGCCACCTCGTTCTATGACTGAATCTTTAATTCCTCAACACTCTTTGATCTCAGTGGCACACCCACACACAATAAACGCCTCGATACAGCCTCGTGCTAGTCCTAATTCTTCACCGACATTTCAAACATCCCCGGCTGCTTTCTTGAGCGGAACTACAATCGGAGTCTGCCCTGATCATCTAGGAGGGCGACCTTCGGGTGCTGAATGTACAAAATGTGAATTAATTTTGAATTCAGGAAGATTAGGCGGCCCGCTGGCTGGCATGCATAGTCGAAACTCTTGCAAAACCCTGAAGTGTCCCAAATGCAATTGGCATTACAAATACCAAGAAACCTTAGAAATACATATGAAGGAAAAACACCCTGAAGCAGAAACCAGTTGTATTTATTGTATAGCAGGCCAACCCCATCCACGATTAGCGCGGGGTGAGACATATACCTGTGGGTACAAGCCCTACAGATGTGAAGTGTGCAATTACTCTACTACTACAAAAGGAAATTTAAGTATACATATGCAATCAGACAAACACCTAAATAACATGCAAGAGTTACAAAATGGAGGAAATCCTGGAGAAGGTAACTTACCACCGACGCAACATACACCACCAGGACCACATAAACCGCCGTTGCCTCATCATTCGCCACTCGGCCAAAAACCCAAGCCTACATTTAGATGTGATGTTTGTAATTACGAAACGAACGTTGCAAGGAATCTGAGAATACACATGACGTCTGAAAAGCATACCCACAACATGCTTGTATTGCAACAAAATGTGAAGCACATGCAGACGCTATCTGCTCTACACCACAGACAACAAAGCCAACAACAACTAGAGAGCTTGTTACATTTTCATGGTGGTGATGCTCCTCCACAAAATCCAGAAGCTGCATTAGCAGACATGGCTTACAATCAAGCTCTCATGATCCAACTTATGACTGGCGGTCCTGGTCCATCCCCACCAGAATTAGGTGCACATCTCGACGTCGGCTTAAACCCAGAAGCGATGGAACCTCCTCCAGAACCGGCAGATCCTGAGCCAGAAAGAACATTTCATTGCTGTATATGCAATTGCTTCTCTACAGATTCGTTAGAAGCTTTGGGACATCACTTAGCTCAGGATCGAACGAAAATAAGGGAACAAGAGATTTTAGCTCTAGTAGCCGGTCACTATGTCTGCAAGCTTTGCACGTACAAGACGAACTTAAAAGCAAACTTCCAGCTTCATTGCAAAACCGACAAACATCTACAAAGGCTGCAGCACGTCAATCACGTCAAAGAGGGTGGTCCCAGAAACGAGTGGAAATTAAAGTTCTGCGGAGGCGTTGGAACCGGTGGTGCAGGCGTCGGCGGTGTTCAGGTCAGATGTTGCGCCTGCGACTACTATACAAACTCGGCGCACAAACTACAACTTCACGCTGCTGGTGCGAGACACGAAGCAGCAACACTACTGCTAAGACATCTTAGGGACTGTGCATCAAGGATACCGCGTGAACGTCCACGTATTTACCGATGTGCACTATGTGGTTTCGGCACCCAACATCGATTGCCGCTACTGCAGCACGTGCGTTCCGTAAAGCACTTGCAAATGGAACAAATCCACCAACTTCAACGGCGATCTGAAGGCAAAGATCCGACACCCGATGTAGCTGAGTTGTTCCAAGTTATTCCTCAGCCGCCTGAACTGCCGAGTCCCTTCGATCAGCAAGACAATGGTAAGTTATTCATTACGTAAACTTACATTTTTTTAATTTAACATATAAGCAAATGAGAACCTTAACAAGCCTTCAGCTCAGCTATGAGACAGGAGTTATTTATCTTACATTCTTTTCGAGATAATCAGACTAGTTATACGGAAATTGTTTCGCGCATTTGCCACTAATGTTTCACCAACCGTGACCACCCTATTGTTAATATTATTGTAATTTAACTTCCTCGAGTCATTGTCTCTTTAAGTAACTACTAACAAGTTTTAATGATATCTTACGCAGGAATAAAGGCAATGTTACAAAAACTTCGCTAAATGTACCATAAAAACTAACAGAGCGTAATTAGGTACGCGTGCGCAGTTCACTCGATAGTGTCTAACTGTCACCGCTAGATGTCTCTAGCTCATTTAAAAATAATAATATATTTCAAGTTAAGTGCCGCAAACATTTTTTATGGCTTTTATATCGAAAGCATTTCGCAACATTTATTCTATAAACAGTAAAAATCGTATTAAAATTAATCAAAACCGAAACCATTACCGTAGTTCATATCGATAAAGTAATAATATAGAGTCGACTTATGAATGTGATTTCGAAACGTCACTATCGATTTCCAATTTAAACCAATTCGTTCCTTAATCAATTTTGTTGTGCATTTTTTACGAAGCCTCCGCGGATAGAGCACATAGTGAGGGATAAATTCTCGTCGACGATTCAACGAGACGTAATAAGGTTAGTCCCTCACGTGATGGTTCATTATCACAGCTATATTTGAACGTGGCCATTTAAAGCGTCGATCGTTTAGCGAAGAATTCGTAATCACAATAATGAGATAATTACACATGGACAAAATTTAATTTAAAGCGCACATTAGAACTGGTTTCTTTAATGTACGCCTCACGATGTCGCCAGCGTCGGTGGCAGTCATTGGTCGAGGCGGCCCCGCCCCGCGACTGAGACGGGTAGAACATTTGAGAAGGCGAATTTTCCATAAGTGTATGGGACAATGACACGCGTTACGTATGTGGCCGCGCATTAGCGCTGATTGTCCGCTGATGAGCTACATCTTACAATGTCACCGGCCAGTGCCGGCTATAAACGGACGACTGGGGAGATGGCATAAAAGGAATAAGGTGAGGAGAGATCGGAAATGAAGTTGACGTCTCGTCACAGAAAAATGCCGACCCACCTTAATTACCTATCGCGTCAAATTCTAACGGTTATATTTAGGGGTGTAATTAAGAAAGCATTAAACGTTTCTACCTTCAATTATAACTTTTGCGTGAGTCCTACCTTTCATAATCTATCGTTAATTTTGCAAATATATTTTGAACGACTCGACCGTTATTCAATTATACTCATATCAACGGAATTAAAATAATTTAATTCAATTTAGGTGTTTGTATCGAGTTTTATCTACCGCGCCCCACTCGCAGCTCTACCGTTAATTCAGATGGTCGTTTAATCCCAATTTATTGCATCGATTTACTTAAGTCGAATACTTTGATTTAAATTGCTCTAGCGATTTAAATTGTATAGCAAGCTCGATATAACAAGTAAGGCAGAGTAAGAAATTTTCTGCAAAAATATTAATGCTAGGTTAGTTATTCTTACTATTTGGAGCATTTTTTTCTTATTGGAAATAAAGAATGACCATCACCAACCATTTACAACTTTTGGGAAAATTTTAAATATATTGTCTCATACGTTCTTTCCGAGTACATAAAAATTAATCACCCTGCAAGTCGTAAACTAGATCTTTTAAACCGGAGTATTTGGACTGTGTCGTTTGGTCCTTTAATTACCTGTCCATGAATGGACAGAATTTATAACGATTCCCTTTACACCTTGGCCAGTACAAAAAGGGCCAGACACAATGTCTCGCAAGTAAAACTTACTAAATCTCTGCCTCCACGTGACATCTATAGAAAGGACCCTTTGTGGGTTTTTTTCCACACATTAATGCCTCGGAGATGTCCAGTGTGTGTTCTTAAAATTTAAGATTTTATTGAATGTTGTTTTGAATTTGTCCTTAAATTGGTCAAATGGTCAAATGGTCGTTAAATAAAAACTCATAGCTTTAGGTACATTTTTTATGTCTGACAGAGGTTATATTTAAGAAATAAATAATTTATTTTTTTCATAAAACTTTATTTGGACAATATTGATATTGTGTTGGTAATGTTAAGTGTGTTCTAATTTATCACAAAGCATATATTTATCTTAGGAGGTTTGAAAAAATAGGAATTTATGTTAATCAATTTGTAACAAAAAACCGACATTTACTAACTTCTAATAATAGGACGATCATCAATTTAAATTTTGTACTCGTAGTCATGTTACCAAGTCGTAACAGAATGATTATTAATAAATTACAGTCTTATAGTTTTACGTGGGTTTTCCCTTAACAGAATAGAATACTCATTTGCAGACATCGATATCTCCCGGAAGAAGGAAAAATTTATTTTAATACAAATATTTTAATTATCTTGATGCAGTAAATTTGAAATCTACGGAAACATCTATACCAACCCAACCTTACCTAAGAACCCAACTTCAATCTTTCAACAGCACCGCAGATCCTAAGATCATCCATATAAACTTTTGCGCTAATAATATCTTCGCATTGTTCGTAAAAAATTATGACAGTGGCCCCTGGTCAAAGGCCGGTAGCCAAGGGCCGGGGATTATTATTACTGGGCCCCCTTCATTAGATGTAACGGCTGTAACTGCTAAAACTATGAAACCCGTTCCCAGAAGGGGACAGGTTTTGACTGTGAGATAATTTCGACTTTTAATTAAAGGTCCATCCCTTACGATCTTAACAATGAATCGCTATTCACTTTTTTCGCAAGGGTCTTGAGTAGGTAACTCTTTTTGGATAGTAATTACATTAGCAATAATAATAATTAGTGTATTCATAATAATTTAATTTGTTGACAATATTATGGTATTCGCTCCTAAAGTTATAACTTGATTCTGTGTGAGTCTATTAATAACGAATGAATTAAAAATACTGAAAACTCAGTAGTCGATATCTCATATATCTAAAACTCGGATTTAAAATACGGAGAATTTTAAATTTCGTCTCAGATGGTATTGTTCGGCTATCCCGACTAACAAAAGTGATCAAGGGACCAATCCCTTGATCGCCATATAAAACTTAATTGTAACAATATAATAACGAATTTTGCGCGTCCCACCTGCCTTGTTTGAGCGTAAACAATACGGAGCTTTCACACGCTACGGTGGCTACACCCCTGGTCAAATAATTACGTCCAAACCTCGGTACATATCGTCGGTCACCGCTAGGGATGGGAATCGGAAACGACTCGATACTACTCAAGAATCGAGTCAACGAATCCCTTGTATACCTTACAATCGTGTCATTGCTGATAAGAATATTTGAAATAATTTTTATCATAAACATTTATATAGGAAAAAGTTAAAACCTCTAATTACTAATAAATACTATTGAAGCTAGCACGAATTAAATATTTATAATACTGTCCGTTATGATAAGGTTACCGATCGATAGACGTTCATGTAATCTTTTGATGTTAACAATATTTGTATTATACAATTTTATTGTTCAAAATGCGAAAAACCAAAAACGTAACTTACATAGAATTTTGTATCGAATACAGTAAATGTATCGATTTTGCTAATCGATACATTTACTGTATTACTGTACTCCCGAGACCCATCCCTAGACTAAATCTGATCCGATACAAAATTTTATATACGGAATCCTTTGTAATAATCAAGAATAATTGTTCGGTCGCTCATGTCCTTTGTTACCGAGTGTGCGTGTGTGCGTACTCGTATCTTTGTCTTGCGAGCTCCTCGCAAACAAAACGGGTCTTCCTAGTAACATAATGGGAAGAATTTCATTTTTAAATTCAATTCAGCTACAGACGCAGGCGAACAATAGTCAGCTTCATTTATAAAAGTAATCTTTTTTGCAGATAAATCTCACGTAGATTTAGGTAAGTTTTGCTGGTCGGTGTTCTATTTATTTTGCCATTTCATTCGTAGATTTCGTTATGGAAGGTTTGTTGAAGGTTCTCATTTAGATTTTCGTTTTATATTATTTCGCAAGACAAATTGATTAATTGTTTTTTTTTCCTGATTACAAATAACATTTTACATCATATTATTTATTATAATAAAATATGGTATATTTAATATCAACTATTTTTTATTTTTCTTCATTCTTCGTCTAACAACATGTTATTTTCACAGATTCCAAGGAGCCCATTGATCAAAAACCAGACCTAACAAACGAACAGAAAGTCATGCGGTTTTTGGAACACCAACAACAGCAAATGCAGCAACAAAATCAACAACAAACCTCTATGCAGCCACAACAGACTACCAATGAAAAAGAAGAAGACCAAGATACTAATGGCAATCAGAACTGTCCCTACTGTAACTTCAGCTGTAACAATGAGAGCAGGCTGCATGCCCACATCAACACGGTGCATGGAGACACTGCGAGACACTTCATCTGTCCTCTTTGCCAAGACGCCTTCAAAGACCGACCGGCCCTCGAACGCCACGTCATGCAAATACACTCAGTAAACTCCGAAGGCCTCCAAAGGCTGCTCCTACTCGTCGACCAGAGTCACTGGCTAAATGGAGGAAATCAGGCCCAAAGAGAAGATTCGAGACAAGGAGAAGAAAACGAGAGAGAAATATCGTCGCCTCGTTCCGAGGGAAGCGCTGACGGGGAGATGGAACGGTGCTCGACCTGCAATCGAACCTTCCGTAATGTTGATGAACTGTGTCAACATCAGAATGAATCGGGCCATTTGGAGCTAAAACAAACACCGCAAGGACCCGGTTACGTCTGTTGGAAAAAAGGATGTAACAGATACTTCGACGCGGCCCACGCTTTACAAAATCACTTCAGAGAAGCCCACGCTCGTAATTCAATCGCAAATATGTCAGTGTCCGAAAAACATGTGTACAAATACAGGTGCAATCAGTGCAGCTTGGCATTCAAAACAATAGAAAAGCTGCAACTACACTCGCAATATCATGTCATACGTGACGCGACGAAATGTGTTTTGTGTGGAAGGAGCTTTAGATCTGTGCTAGCCCTTCAGAAACATGTCGAAACTTCACACTCTGAGCTCTCTGAAGAGGAACTGAACGCGTTCAAGCGGAGCTTAGCATCGAATCCATTATTACAAGGAAACCAGGGAGTAGCTCTTGATGCGGCATCAGCTGATTTATTACGAAAAGAGGCCCTCCGTACTCCAGACGACGAGGCTGGCGAGGGAGAGGATAGAGACTCCAGTATTACGGCCAATGACGAATCCGGTCATAATGATGCCGACAACTCCGATGATTCCATTATTTACAAAGATCAACAATTGCTTGAAGATTATCTAAACTCTCAAGCGATGGCCGAAGATTCCTACAACGATCCCAACAGGAAATATAAATGCCATAGATGTAAAGTGGCATTCACTCGCCAATCGTACCTGACGGCTCACAACAAAACCCTCCTGCATAGGAAAGGCGAGAAGCTGACGTATCCAATGGAAAAGTATCTAGACCCTAACCGGCCGTTCAAATGTGACGTGTGCAAAGAATCGTTCACACAAAAAAACATTTTGCTCGTGCACTACAACAGCGTGAGTCATTTGCATAAATTAAAAAGGGCCATGCAAGAACAACAGAATAATAACAACCCACCGGTGTCACCCGGAGCCGGGACAGCGCCTTCCAATTTGACCCTCACGCCAAAAAGTACATCTAGCGAGGAGGACGACCGTAAAAGATACAAATGTAACATTTGCAAAGTTGCGTACACGCAGGGCAGCACGCTCGACATTCACATGCGCTCGGTCCTACATCAAACGCGCGCAGGTAAACTACAGGAGCTCGCCGCGGCGGGCCACGTGGATCTATCGCGGCCTCTAGTAGAGCAGCCTGAAAGAAATGATCCCGCCAAAATATTACAAGACGTGCTATCGCCGAAAAATACATCCCCCTCGTCTACGAGTAGCGGGGGACAACCCTCCTCGCCCCCCGCCCGCCCGGGCAGCCCGCGGTCGCCGCACACAGGTAGCCTCACGTGCGAACGCTGCCGGCTCCCATTCCATAGCGGTGAGCTACTCGACGCGCATCGGGCGACATGTCCGTTTCACGATGCGCGCGCCCATTCGCCGCTCGGGGAAGTTGACGTCGCGGCTCTGGACGATATGGTGTCAAAGGGCAACGCGCCGAAGAAGAACTCACAAATGTATAAGCAACTCTTGGAGACTTTCGGCTTCGATCTTGTGATGCAATATAATGAAAATCAGCGGCGCAAATTACAAGAAGAACGCGAGATGGTGAGAGCTCCGAGCCCGCCCCCTCCTCCCCCGGAGGAGAAACCTCCGGACGGCGAGAACAAGTCAACGTGCCAGCATTGCAACAAAGAATTTTCAAGTGTGTTTGTGTTAAAGACTCATTGTGAGGAGGTGCACAAGGATAAAGTTCCGCTGGAGTTTTTGGAGCAGTTCGCGGAACAGTTCAAATCTGAGTACGAGAGGAAATCCGGCGCTCCGAATTCGCCGCGTCCCGAGTCACCGGCCGGCCAGGATGAGCGATCATCGTCGCCGCGGGGTGACAGCTTTAATGACTCGACCAACGGGCCCAACGACAGCCAGGCGGGGGCTCTCCTGGCGGCTCAAGTGCAGGAAATGCACGCCGCTCTCAACATGCTGCAGCTTCAGCAGCAGCTGGGCCAGTTGCATCCCATGATGGCCCAGATGTTATCCCTCGGTCTTCCACTCGGCCTGAACGTCGGTGCGCTGGCGGCCATGAACCTGCAACCGCCGCTGGTGTCCTTGATGCTGCCACCGCCTCCGTTTGACGCCATGGCGGCGCCCTACTCTCACGACGCTCAGCTCAAACAGCAGCAGCTGATTCAGCAACAGCAGCAAGTGAGTAATCGCTCCTAATTGACTATGATTAATTAAGATACTCAAATTAAAGTACAATAATTAATGATCAGGAACTTATAACGCTAATTAACTTTCGCCAAATTTGCATAATTTTGATATTCACTCGTAATCTAAATGGATGTTCTAATGTTTTAGTCTAAATTATAATAATTACAACATAAATTATACTAAATTGTAGTAGCTTACAGTAGTTCATTTGTAACTTAATGAAATACTTAAGTTAATTATCGTATAATTACTGACCATTTGTTGAGATACATTAAAATTAACTCGTTAAGAAATCTTACACTATAGTTTAATAATTATCTTTCACAAACCAATAGTTTTATATTTTAAATATTAGGAATACGTTGCACTTAATTAATTGTAATATTTAAAATATCACGCAGTTTATTATATTTTAAAACGTCTTAAAGAAATTGGTTTAACATTATGTACTTTTAGTGATATATTTTTAAGTCCTTATTTATTGTCCAGCAAACATTTTAATATTACGCACGCTGGTTATTATTTATATCCAGTGTGGCGTAACATAAAAAATATTAGTAAATTTTTTTTTAGGGCCTGTTTCACCGCTTACAGATAGTTTATCCACAACTTTATTTACAGATGATGACAGATGTATGGAGAATCTTTAAAAGAAGTTGTGTATAGCTTAACAGAAACTTTATCAGTAAGCGGTGAAACCGGCCCTTAGCGTAGTGAAAGAGTAGCCATTATATTTAAATAAAAAAAATCATATAAAATGGAGTATCAAATAATTTACTATAGCTATCAAATTAATTAAATCTAGATAAACAAACATCCTCGAAAATAATACAAAGTACTTTATACCTTCAAGTAAGCTACTTAAAATCGTACTTAACAAATACAATAAGTGTCTTCCAAAAAGTCTATTTAAAGTTTTTGAAAAACTACTATCTCATCTTTTGTGTTAAGAGCACCCTTTGTGCCTCAAGACTTTTGTTCTTGTCATTGTTTTACTGTATTTACAATCTTAAGTATCCCAAATCAAGTGTAACAGGTGAATTGTTTTATATTCTTAAATTTTGGAAATTTGGAAGAAACCATAAAGTTCAGTGTTTCAAAAGTATCCTCAAATGCTCTAAAACGATTCCCTTGTACTCAGAATACGATAAAACGAGGAAAAAAACATAAAAGTCGATCCTACGTAGCATATTTTAGTCGGGGATAATATTTATTTGCTGTGTTCGATTGCCTTTAGTGAGCTAACTTCGATAACGAATCAGAAAGATACGTACAATATACTAAGATAAGAATAAGCTGTCTGTTTGTACAAAGTAACAGAGGGTTCATTGTTGAAATACAGGGACGAGGTATTATTATTTAAACCGTCATTATTGAACGTTTCCTGTGATCTTTACTGATTCGTTGTGATCTATACTTGGATTCATAACGTCGTCTTGTTACGATTATTTTACTATGTACATAATATTAAGTACGTAACATAGAGGTATTATTGACTTAGATAAATTACTTTATACAATTAACAGAAACTTATGGCTTTATCGATTTTTTTTCTTGTACTCTAATAGATTAATGTACGTTTTATTAAATTATTTCTCCTTTTGCAGGCGAATGCAGCTGCTGGGCAAAAAAGAGCTCGTACACGCATAACTGATGAGCAACTTAAGATTTTGCGATCTCACTTTGACATTAACAACTCGCCAAGTGATGAGGCCATCGCGAAGATGGCGAAACAGTCAGGACTTGCCACTAAAGTCATCAAACACTGGTTCAGAAACACACTCTTCAAAGAACGTCAGAGAAACAAGGATTCTCCGTATAATTTCAATAATCCACCATCGACTACCCTGAACCTAGAGGAGTATGAAAAAACCGGAGAAGCTAAAGTTACTCCTCTAGACTCATCTGTAAGTTCTGATGAAAGTAAACCACCACCCGAAAAAAAAGCAAAAACTGAGGACCTCTCGATGAATAATCATCCGGAGATCATGAATCTAAAATCTGAGCCCGATGAACCCACAATGGAGGAAAAGTATAATTCCTATGATGACAGACACCAAGAAGACAGGAGTTTTATATTTCCCAATGCTCCATCCCAAAGCCCAGCTTTAATGAACAACTCGGAGAACCATCAGAATGTATCGCGGCCTCATACACCGCCTCATATTTCGCTAAATTCGCTGATACAATCCCAATTGGATTCTATACCTGCGACGAGCATACCGCAACCGACGCACCCATCAATGTTGCCACCGAAACTAAATCCTAACTTCGCGTCCCCAAACTCCGCGCCCCCGAATGTCCTACCTTTGACCCCAAATCGCAGCCTCAGTCCTGGCAGGGGACCGGCCGATTTCGGACTTTCCGGGGGCAACTCGAACGGATCCAACAGCTCGGGGTCTTCAGGCAAACGCGCCAACAGAACTAGATTCACGGACTACCAAATAAAAGTCCTCCAAGAGTTCTTTGAAAATAATGCATATCCAAAAGATGATGACCTTGAATATCTTTCAAAACTACTGGGTCTTAGCCCTAGAGTAATCGTCGTTTGGTTTCAAAATGCTCGTCAGAAGGCAAGAAAAGTCTATGAGAATCAGCCAGCTGCAGATCCACCAGCGGGCTCGATGGACGATGCAAACCGATTTCAAAGAACCCCAGGACTAAACTACCAATGTAAGAAGTGCCAATTAGTATTCCAACGTTATTATGAATTAATTAGACACCAGAAGACACATTGTTTTAAGGAAGAGGATGCGAAACGTTCAGCGCAGGCGCAGGCGGCTGCAGCTCAAGTTGCTGCTACTCTAAGCAGCGAAGATTCAAATTCAAGTACCGTAGAACATCACGTTCCGCATGTGCCAGTGTCACCGGCACCACCTCGAACCCCAACGCCTGCGGCACCAAATTATCCCGTTTCACCAGCTCCGCCAACGCCACATACTCCAGTAACGCCTCTCACACATCAACAGTCACGAGAGGAAAAAGATGGCAACTTCCAATGCGATAAATGCAATTTAGTCTTCCCTAGATTTGATTTGTGGCGGGAGCACCAATTGGTTCATATCATGAACCCAAACTTATTTCCCACTTACCCACCCGATTCTCCCTTCGGGATTTTACAACAGCATGCGCAATTACAACAGTTGAATGCTTCACTTAATAACGAGGAGGCCCGTCATCCATTGGTAGCGGCGCTAAACCAACAGGTGTCTAAAAGAAAATATGATGAGTTTGAAGAAGTCGAAACCGGTGAACAGCCAAAAGATAAACGTCTCCGGACGACTATTCTACCGGAGCAATTAGATTACTTGTACCAGAAGTATCAAATCGAATCGAACCCATCCAGAAAAATGTTGGAAAATATTGCACGCGAAGTTGGATTAAAAAAGCGAGTAGTTCAAGTTTGGTTTCAAAACACAAGAGCGCGCGAAAGAAAAGGACAGTTCAGAGCACATGCACAAGTCATTAACAAACGCTGTCCATTTTGTCCGGCACTGTTCAAAGTCAAGAGCGCACTGGAGAGCCATTTAAGTACAAAGCACGCCGATCAGTGCGCACGCGGTGAAATCAACGTCGACGCACTACCCGATGAGGAACTCAGTACTGAATCCACACCTAGCTTCGGCTCCCAACAAAGTGACCGGCAGCAAAATTTTTCCCAAGCGGGGGCTCCCATGTTGCCCCCTATTTTTCCACCCTTTCATTCAGACATGGAGAAATTTATCAAGCAGTACAGTGAGGAGTCGATGAAGAGATATGTAAGCGAACTGCAGGCTCACGCGACGGCGCAGCAAAACGGTGGCAGCACCGAAAACAATGAAAGAAGTCACGAATCCGGGAAAACTGAAATACCTTTGGACCTCAGTAAACCGGTAGATCTATCGCGCCCTGGCTCAGACGCCGACGAACGATCGGACACGGCGTCCGAAACTATGGAATTTTACGAGGAAGACGAACCGACCTCGCCGATAGCAGGGCAACCTCACACACCCCGACCTCCCGGCAAAAGATTCCGCACTCAGATGTCATCGGTACAAGTGAAAATAATGAAATCGCTGTTCGGAGACTATAAAACTCCGACGATGGCGGAGTGCGAAGCGCTCGGCCGAGAGATCGGCCTGCCGAAGCGCGTGGTCCAAGTGTGGTTCCAGAACGCCCGGGCCAAGGAGAAGAAGGCTCGCCTGGCCGCGGGTCTATCGGAAGTGTCGGACGCGCAACCGCCCGAGGAATGTACCGTTTGTGATTTCAAGTACAATCACAAGTATTCAGTGCAGGACCACGTGTTTTCGCGGGGACATATCGCTACGGTTCGCGCGCGGATCGAGAACAGTGCGGGTGCGGGGGAGGACAGTACGCTGGCCCTGATGCAGATGGCGGCGCGGCTGGAAGGCGGCCTGGGCAGCGAGCTTCACAACGCGTTCCTGCGACCGCAACTGGCCGGCAACGGTGAGTGCACGTCTTGACCGTGGTCGCCGTCGTCTAGCGCTCCCGAGCACTATGCGACTTTGGACCTTTTGAAAGTAGAGAGCGGCTGACGTCGCGAGATTTGTTCCCGTCTCGGAACAGATCTCGTCTCGCGCACCGGTGAAAATTTCCTATTAGTGAGTGCTTCTGTAAATATATTTAGATAGTAGAGAGAATTGTAGTGTGTATGCTGACTGGTGTTGATATTTCAATGATAATTTTAAGTTTAAAACGAGGATATTAAGTTATGTTATCATTTAAAATACGGTACATATCACAGTAACTTCAAAGTATTTTTCGCATTTAACTACAGATTCAAAGGTTGCATGTTGTTAGACTAGTCATTTACTACTACTTTGTTACTTGAACCCTTTATAATTTCTATCGCTATAGATTTACCAGTGAAATTTCAATGTAATCTCGAACAGTCCTTTATTTTTATGCTTGCCAAGTTAAAAATATATTTTATCATTTCATGTTTAACTATTTTAAGGTTATTTTATGAAGACAATTATTATAATCAATCGTTGTTCGTTCCTCTAAATGTCGATGTGGCTTGCGATGAAATCTTTTAAATTAATTCTCTTTAAGGTTTGCGTTAGTTTAGTTAAGTCATAATCATGATTTAATAAGTCTTCGTCTGAAATTCAAATATACCAATGACACATCACATCTTATGTAAACATGATCAAAATGATCGTAACTGATTAGGTTTGTAGAGTAGGACTAGGTTGTCATCGGAGGCGCGAAAGGCGTGCCCGCAGTGGGCGTCCCTGTATAAGCCGGTATTCAAATGTAAACGAACATACAATGGTAGGGGTTAGGACGCGTGAAGGACATCGTATATGTAAAAGACCGGCGCACATGCATGCTCTCATGAATAATCAATTATTTAAATCGCCAATCAGCTTTCTTAGAATTTTCGGGAGACATCTCCGGGATATATTTATTGTGTCGCATTGAAAAACCAACACTACAGTAGTTAGCATATCACTAGCAATCGCATATTCTTCCTAGTTGTTTATATTTAAACTCCTACTAGTTCGTAGAGAATCGATAACTGTTGTAGATTTGTAATCAAAACCAAATTATATATTTTAGAGAAATGATAAACGTTTAGTTAATATGTAAATTTAAAATGCCTCCTGTCGAATAAGGTGCCTTTTACGAAGTTTTGTAAATTATTATCTAGAGTTACGATGTAAATATACGATAACGCCGTAGGAGCCGGAGAGGTAGGACTTGTAAAATGCGAAAATCACAGACGAAAAATATATTGTTACATTAGAGGCGTGTTAAGAATATTATGTGATATGTGTCTTTAAATATTGTAATTCCCTGCGACTATTTATGCACAAAAATAAATGCAGACATAACATGAGGTCGTATATTACATGATAATGAATTTGATATCGCGTGGGGCCGCCGGCTGGGGTCGATATTCTTCCGAGGCATTAACATAAAAGTGGTTAAGAATTGGGGAGTTAGGCGATATGCAAATATTTTCTTTAAATTTAAATGACTCAGGCGATGCATTTCGTACATACAAAGCTAGAGGTATAACGTCCACCGCCCCGGGCGCGCGCTAAGCTGCGCACGCGCCGCGGGTGCAGACGTCCCTATTCAGAAACCCGCCGTCTTAGCTTACACATAGAATTATGATTTTCACCATTTTGATGCAAATCCCCTTCAACCCTGTATTACATAGCGGTTGTTTGCATATCGGTTTTATTATTTATTTTGATGTTATGTTTGTATTTGTTTTTGGTTATTTTTTAGTTTTATTTTATTATTTTTCTTTGTATAAGTTCATGTGTACCGAGTAATATCGGCTGGACTAGAAACTGTCACCTCGAAAACGATATAAATCTTATTATTTTTGAAATGATTGTATGCAAAGTGCATTTAATGTTATACATATTTTATTTTTAAATAGACTTAACTAAAGCCCCGTAACAGTGTATCGCTATCAACAAAAGAAGACTTATACACTGAATAGTATTACTGTTATTTTTATCGTTATAATTGCAGAATCCAGTGAAATAAATGCAATATTTATATTATGAGTTATGTTTTCTTTTTTGTTTTCCTTGGTTCCTTTATCCTAAGTTTTTATTATTTATGCATGCGAAGACACAGATCGAGAAAGTTTCCAGATCGTAATATTTATACAGGTGATGTATATGAAAAAATATTTAAAAGAACCCTATGTAACCTACCTTCTGCTTTAAACTGATATGTTGGCACAACTACGTAGCACTTAGAGTTATGTCCTACCTAAATATTTTAAGCTAAGACTGGTTCAGTCTCAGCTTAAATGAAATAAACGATAAAAATATGAAATAGTATTTGTTCCAAATACTCTACATTTGCTAGCTACCTTAATCTTATTCGTACAGAGTATTAGGTTTACACAGAGATTCGTCCATACAGTAGTCTGTAGTTTAATTGGTTAACTTCTAATCTAATTTCATCACTAAATACCAGTAGGTTCTCCTAACTAATGTTTCTGGAAGATAATGCTCATAAGTAAAGTGCTCAAAAGTATAGGTATATCTGGAATAAAATCTGACATTTAATCTTTTTAACTCTTAGGGCCTGTTTCATCGCTTACTGATAAAGTTTCTGTTAGGCTAATCTTAACTTTACTGACAGATTCTACTAGACTACCTGTAAGTGGTAAAAGAGCCCGTTAGAATATACGACTTCGCAAATCTTCATTTCTCAAGTTATAATCAACTAGATGATGCCCGCAACAATGTTGCGTAAAAATTAGTTATCAAGTGAGAATATTTTTCTAGGACAAAATCTATAATGTGCCCTTCCCTGGGACTCAAAGTATCCATTATAAATTTCACCAAAATCGGTTCAGCGGTCTGGACGTGAGAAGATAACAGATAGACAGACATGCTTTTGCATTTATAATATTAGTATGGCGGTACAGATATTAACACAACAAGCCTTGCAGTAGCCGGGGATGGATTTCATGCACGATTTTTTGTTTGAACTGGCCTCTTTGTGTTTGAAGGTAATCGATGGATCTATTGAGCAACCCACTCACTAGGGCTACAAAAAATATTAAATTACCTGATATCAATGAAAAGATCAAAAAAGCTCCGTTATCCAACCACCTAATTATCTGTTTGAATAACAATCATACAGACGTGCTTACTTGAAACTAATACTTTTTGTGAAAGTACAAAAGATTTTTTGTCGCATAACAGTTATCGGGGTTATAGTTTAAAAAATAAGGCTTGAAACTCCCAAGGCTTTGCTGCTGAGAGCTACATTAGTATTTGGGACCGTCCCACTTTTACACAGGTACAGCCTAGTCAAAAATGTAGAGAAGCTAACCCTGCCAAACAAACTGCTGAAAAACATTACCACGCTTAAAGGTGATTGGATAGCAATGAGGCATTTAAGAAGGTCGGTATATCAAGTCATTAATGAAGATGATTTTACTTCTGGCAAAATCACAACTGGTATTTAAAGTTCTTGAAAAATAGCAACTAGGAACCTAAATGTATACGTACATAGAGGTGAGAGGACGCTATTGTCTTTTTTCTCTTGAGTGTATTGTCTTGTTTACACGTATTAAGTACATAAGTAGGTAAATAAATTTTAAATGAATTAATTTTAAGTGTATGTCCAAACGTATTTAAGTAGGTAGTTAAGCTCTTTAGTTGACTCAAGATGTTGAAGCAAGAATTTGACATTAAATTTGTTATTTATGAGGTTTTGGAGGAACAAATTATTGAAATACCTACTAAAAGCAGCACGACGGAAAACTGTACCCGAATACGCCACTACAATTGTGAATTTAACTAAATTGTGCTGACATGTACCTGTCAAGTGACAAGCGCCACTTACCAACATAACAGAAAAAATAGAAAAATTTCTGGGTAAGTAGTAACTAAATTTTAACTTGCAACTTGCTACTAAATTTTATGTTAACATGCAATTAATAACTTAATATTTAGTTACCTACTTAATACGTGTAAACAAAACATAAAAGCCACATTCAGACTTTTGCTTAGCTTCAATTACATGGAATACTTTATAGAGTTTGTGACAGAATTAAAATAATATTTTAATCTAAGTTAGGCTACAAACCAGACCTATTGGATAGTGAATAGTGAATAGCAATCATTTTATGGGGAAGACGTCGAAAGGAAAGGCTTTCAAACTTAAACAATGCGCTAAGGCAAAATATGATTGGACACTGAAAAGTGCATACTCTTTAATTACATAAAATAAAGCACGACATTCCGCACGTAGACATTAAACATCATTACCGCAATTACAAAACAATACACAATTACCGCATTACAATAATTATAAAGCCGTAAGGCGGATTACAATACAATCCGATTTCGCACATTCCACCGTCGGATGCTAAATTGTAGTAAAGGCAGTCTACAGTCACGTCGGACCATTACCGGCCGGATCGTCGAACAACGCCAATTATTCGATAGCTCCACAATCTTTTTACAATTTCTTCTCCGTTATTATATTTCTATTAAGTCTTTTTTGTGATCAAACTACTAATGATTCGATTCCATTTCCTAGACGGACGTACCGATGTTAATGACACTGGGTAATTAGATCCGGATGGTTTGAGGTCGTCGACTCCCGCGCATCGCACCGAGTGTCAATTTTAGTAGAAATATGGTAATTGCGGTGACCGCTTGTGACGGAAACGAGGAAATTTTGTACAAGACACTAATGAGGGATCTATGCCGCTTGACGGAAATATTACACGTCTGTAGCATTCTGTAGATATAAATACCTTATATGGAAATTTGGCAGTAGTTTTATTCATTTGAAAAATTACTTATTACTTGTTTTATATTCAAGAATAGTGTCCAAAGACTTGCAAACATTTATGGCAATGAAGTTTTACTTTTTTCATAATTAGGGTCTATATTGACGAATTCACAACCCAACTACACTAATGTCTTGATCACACGTATTAAGTAGATAAGAAGGTAAGTAAATTTAAACGAAATTTTAAGTGTATGTCCAAACGTATTTTAGTAGTTAAGCTCTTTAGTTGATTTAAAACGATCAACAACGTACAGAAGTCGTAAATTCTGTCATTGAATTTGTTAATGATGAAGTTTTTGAGCAATAATATATTAAAATACCTACTAAAAGGAGCATGACGAAAAACTGTACCCAAAAACGCCTCTACAATTGTGAATTTAACTAAATTGTGCTGACGTGTACTTATCCAAATGTGTCAAGTGACAAGCCCCGCTTACCAACTTAACAGAAAAAATATAAAAATTTCTAATTATCTGGGTAAGTAGTAACTAAATTTTAACTTGCAACTAAATTTTGTATTAACATGCTATAAATAACTTAAAATTTAGTTACCTACTTATCTACTTAACACGTGAAAACAAGACGTAAGAAGAGACACACAACACGATAGATATCCAAGTTATAGAACGGGGAAGAGAAGCTTAAACCGTGTACTTACATTTTGCTGTCAACGAATTACTTTCGTGCGCAAAGAAATCTATCAGAAATGAAAAGGAAATCTTTATTTTACCTACTCTCTGTAACCCATACACGGCAAATTATATCAATATCGATCCAGTAGTATATAAAGACTTATCAGAGTTTTCTTATGAATAATGATTAAAAAAATACGTAACAAGATTAAGACCCGTATATATAATCACCACTTAATATTTAAGAGTATGATCAAAAATTTTGAGACGCTTTGTTTATTCCTAAAGAAACCTCTACTAATGAAAACAGCATTTCAAAAATTTTTGATCACACTCTTAGTATTAAGCGCTGCCTACATTATAGGCCTAATAGGGAAAGATAAAAGAAAAATGTGTGATGATTTGGGAAAGTATATTTAGAAAAAACTCAAACATAGCAGGTGCCTAATTAACTGTACTTAGAAAGTTAATGAACAAAGCCGCTAAAAGCTACGGAACCTTTATTAGTGGCACTTCCGCACTCGCAAATGACAGGCTGACAACTGCTAGACACTTGTTACTTAGCTTAGGCCGAGCGCAACGTTCAAATTGTTGTAAAGGTGATACTCCATCATGGCAAGCTACCGATGCCGCAACTATTTTGTATTGACATGGAGCGAAATTTGCTTACCACTCCGGATTAAAAGTCATACTTGTCAAATAAATTCGATTAAGCAATCAAAATCGGAGGAGCTGACCGTGGCGAAGAAAACGAATTTTAGAATTCGATATATGAAATGTCATGAAACCTCGCACACTTTCCCGCGCCAAATCGTACGCTGTCAAATTCAAAGATGACTTCGGCTCTGATAGATGTGCGTTCACCATTAAATTCAATTCTATACTTTTTTTTTTTAAAAACACTTCCGAACGTCGTAACTACGGTGCCTACCACTGGTTCGGGAAATAACCCGGCAAGAAAAACCAACGTACGAAACTCGCACAGGTCCATCTTTTACCTTAACGATGGAAAATAACAATATTGTATCCTATAGCTTATTATACAAAAAAATAAAATTAAAAAGGTCGTTTAGCAGTGGAAAGCAACTGTCAAAATTTACGACAGTGGAATAGAAGATTCCTATATTATTATTCATTAGTCACGTAGAAAATAAGATAAAAACTCTTTATAGAAGGACATGTAGACCTTCCGAGCTGGATACCACCAAAAGTAAGTTTATTAGTAGTTATAATATAGTATTATAGTAATTCTTGCCTCTAAAAGTGTCATAACTAATGTAAGAAAGCTTTCGTCTTTTGTAGGTCACCACCCAAGTGTTAATATTCTGAAAACTTTTTTTTTTAATTTACTCATAAATAAACGTTTTTAAACTTTTTTAAAACAAATATTATTTTTAATTTCAAAACACTGGCAGGCTGGCTGTCGCTAGCCCTTGGGTTATTACGATCGATGGTGACGATCCACCATCAATTGTAGGTTAATTCGATGGATCGAAACGAGCAATAAAAAATGTTAGCACTTTACGGGCATTTTCGAAGTGTAGTCTGTGCCGGCCTTTGTGCGATTAGCGACAGAGAACGTCTCATTACTAATGTATTAGAGTCGTGATTAATTTAATCATCTTACTAACAAAGAAATACTTGCGGAGACAAATAATAATTGTATAACTTCGTTCATGCTTATTAAATTTGCTATTTTATTCCGCTTACGACTTATTCTTGTGGATTTAGTTTTTTCTTTGGAGTCTCTTTGTTAATGTATAAGATTACAATTGAAGACTTAAGTGGAAGAAGCGAATAACTAATATTTTGCAACATTCGGGTAATACTCATTTCTTTCTATAAAATTGTGATAAATCTTGTATCTTACCTACTTCTATCTCCTACCTCTTCTATCTATCTAGCTACCTACACAACAAATCCACAAAACTTTAATTTGTAATAGTTTTTTGAGCCTCAAAGCGTTCATTCACGCAAATATCCGTCAGTTTTTAAATTCTTCAGCTATTCCTGTATACCTGACGCAATTTTGATCAAAATCTTACTAATGTATTAGAATATATACCATTTATATCCTTTTAAAAAAACCCAAGAGAGAACTTTTACTTACCTATCTAAAATGTATAACGCTTTCTTTGTTGCTATGATGTTCGTTATTAGCAGTGAATTATTAATATTATTTATAAGTGGCACTTTACTTCTGCCGTTCCGTATACCTACAACTGACTTCCGAGGGGGTCTGGACGTTGCCCTAGGACACTGCTGCCCATAGACAATGAACTATATGCTATGACGGCTATTTATAAGTCCAGGCCTGGTTCTTGTTAATTTCAATAAAATACAATTGTAGTGATTTTATAAAATGACATACACAAATAACAAAATGGCAGATTTCAGCACGAGCGCGGTTAGCACGCGACAATATTTTCATTACCACAAAATAAACACTGTACAGACTTGAGGTTAGCCCTAACTTCAAATATTACTGTGATGCAATTTTTTCAATCTAAATATATAAAATGTATAGCCAAGCCCAAACCACTGGACGGATAAGGCCGAAATTTGGTATGCAGGTCTATATTATGACGTAGCATCCGCTAAAAGAGAATTTTGATAAATTCGTCCCCTGAAGGCATAAAATAAATAAAAATATTAATGAAAGAAAGTTTAAATGAAAATATTTTTAATTCGAACGAAGCTTCGGGAAAAAGTTAGTCAAAGTTTAAAATAAAAACCAATAAAAATCATCATCATAATGAAAATATGCTTTATTGTGCACAAACACAGTTTTACACACATAAAATGAAAGCTTACTACAACTCAAGTGTTAGCACACATAAAAAAGTCCAAAATTACTGACCAGCGATTTCTTCCCGATAACCTTCATAATAATACAATATTTTGGATAAGAAGGAGAATTAGTTAAGTGGGGTGCAGTAGAGAGTAATTGCGCTGAAATTCGGGAGCTGTAAATTCTGAGGAACTCCACAAAGCCGGTTCTACACTAAAATCATGAAGATATAAAAGATAGAATTAAGTAATTTTATGGGTAATTTATGCGCAATTTAACAGCTGCCTTCTGGAAAGGAAAAAAATTGGTCCTGAAAACACACGTTACTGTATTTCTCTAAATACTAACGTACTACGAAAAAAGTAGATACTTGTATACGTAGGTACAGTGCATACAGATAATAAAGTCTACCTACTGTAGTATGTATAATGGGGGATATTGGAAGAGTGCCAGTTTACGGACTTACGACATTTGGTCGCAGTATGTCAATTCCATGTCAGTCGTGACATATCGTCAGAGTTTGCCGGCTTACCACCTTGTAGTTACGCCACTGCACTAAAAAGGGTGAAATTATTATTATTATTTTTAACAAAAAATCAAAACCGACTTCCAAAGGAAAAAACTAAAATAATAAAAAAGAAACTAAAAAGTATTAAATCAAATTTATTCTTTAATAGTGCCTGTTTCAGAATTCGGTGAGGCATCAGCCTATTTCCGTACACGATTTTTTGTTAAAAATAATAATAGCTTCTCTGATTGTACAAAAATATGAAGTATAGTAATAGTAGCCCCTTGTTATATATTTATGTAAGAGCAGAAACGGCGTAACCGTTTGTCCACCAACACCGTCAACCGAGAACGAAATTATTTAGACAAAATGCAACTTTGTGATTTAGGCTATAAGTTTCATTTTCTATCGTCAATGTCATCGCCGTCATTCAAGGTGTAGAGGAAAATGAATCCTATAGTCTATGTCGTAAAGTTGCATTTTATCCGGCCGAAATATCTCGTTCTCGGTTGACGGTAATGGTGGATAAAAGGCCTTGTACAGTATCTATTGAAATAAGATAGTAAATTATACATAGTCAAATGAATGCAGGTATTGATTTCATTAAAAAAATTTAAAAACTAGCTTCCACTTAAAAAATCATTTAATTGTAGTAAAATGTGTCATAATATTAAAATTTCAAATGTAAACCAAGTTAGGTACAATCAGGTAAGAACAGACAGAACAGGTAAGAAACAGGTTGAAACAGAGCCAGATTGCGGATTTAAGTAAGTTCAGTCGAGTTATATCAATCATATCGTAGGTCTGTCAATTGGCTCTGTTCTAAGTTTACCACTGGTACATAAATAAATAAACATATTACAAAATAATGTCACCCACTTAAACACAAAGCAGGGACTTTAGACTACTAAAGGCCTTTTTCGCCGCTTACAGATAGTCCACTTATTTAACAGATACAACTTTATTTGACAAATTTTGTATGGAGTATCTGTCAAAAAAATTGTGGATAGCCTAACAGAAACTTTAACAGTAAGAGGTAAAACAGGCCCTAAAAATTAAAAAAAATATGAACACATCCTTATATTAACTTGAGTAAATGTAGAGCAGCCTATGTCGACATACTTTGTCGTGATAGGCGCTCATGTCTTATATGCTTAGGGGGCAAGCGAGCAGACGGGTTACCTATGTTATGGAGAGCAACTACCGTCGTCCATGGACACTCGCGACATCCGAAGAGTCGCAAGTGTGTTGCCGGCCTCAATGAGGTAATAGGGTATAGGGTTAAGGGATTAGGGAAGTCGGGCCAACGGTAAACTCACTCCCTGAACGAAACACAGCACAACGCCGTTTCACGTCAGTTTTCTGTGAAGCCGTGGTATAACTTCGGTCGAGTCGGCCCATGCCGAAGCATGGCTGTCCCACGGCAATAAGCATCCGTATTATGTACTTGAGATCGGAAAGTGTCTCATTGGTGCACGCCTCCACCGGGGCTCGAACCTGCACCATCTCCAGTGCAAACCAAAGGTCTCATCCATTAGGCCACGGACGCTCTAAAATTGCTGCTGTTAATCTTATCGGAAGATACTCGTCTGAAATTATTATTATTATTATTATCATCTGGCAAAACGAATGCGTTTATCGTGCACGTACCTCAGTCCGTTCCATTTTACGGAACCATACTGCTTCTGTAACAAAGCCAGCAAAAACTCGCAATCTTTGTATATTAATAAAATATAGCTCAGTATTTTCACGGTCAGATCGGGGAAAAAATGTCTTCATTACGTGAGTAATTTAATTTCGACAGAATTTCGACAGTGAGAACAGATTGTATTCCACTCCGTGAAACAACATTGGCTACAGACTTATTATGTTAAGATTTTCACCAACAATTACTGATAGTTAATACTGTCATCTAAGCCATCCTTTTTAGGAACCGGAATGTTTTATTGAAGCTAGAAACACAAACACCCGGTGGTTCAACGATCACTAAAATAAACAAAAGAAATATTTAAGTTTTTGTCTAAAAGTGCAAGTAAATTTCAATGTCTGTTTTTTTTTCTAATTTTAGATTTAGTCATATGATATCACATATGTTACATGTAGCATATGACTATACCAAATATAAAAAGAATAGTCTATTTCATCACATTCACTGAAATAGACAAACCCCATAAAACTAGCCATATTATATGTGTGTGGGCAACTTTTTATGATATTTAGAGCTCTATTAGCGATGCTTAGCGTTCAAATTGCAGTAGCACAAGCGAAATGACGACTCGCACTTAGCATCTTGCATATTAAGTGGCATTACCGTGGTCGACACTTTGACAGTCAGATTTCTACTGAATAAACTTACTTTATATTCCTCGGATATTAAATGAGGTACAAAATCATCACAAATTACCTTAAGATTTGAATGTGAGATATATTTATGACGAGTCAGTCCAAGAAAAACGTTTATTTGTTTAATTCATAAAGGAAAATTTCTGATTTCAAAGCATTGTTTTCATCAAAGATTCATAAAATACGGTGTTTTCGGACCGCGTACTTACCTTGCGATACAAATTCCGTAATAAAGAGTGAACTTGATATTTTCGACTCGATTCAACTGAACGTGACATTCATGATGCACTAAAATTTCGCGTAAACTCATCTTATGATCTAAACTACGAAGCAAATCAACAAAAGTTCTAAGGAAATATCAAAATATTTTAATAGGTGCCTCCACTCACGATTCTGTCCATAGCCGGGGAACATAAGCTTATACGAGCAAAAATACATATTTCTAGACGAATATTCGTATAATTTTTAAAATGAATGAAACATGACCAAAACATTGCATATTAAGGATGCATGTTTAAAACATTCATATAATTTTATTGGTGTTTCAGTCGGATCGATGCTTCACTATACATAAATCTATTAAAGAACAAAACAACACTCTATTATCTGTAATAGCAGAAATTACTGACATGCGGGATACTAAATGATAACAGCTGAAAGTCTAAATTACCTGCATTTATGCACGTAATTTTTTTACAGTCAACACATTTACACCGTCATAAAAATATGTTGTTTTCGATTTCTCGTGAATTTATTGGGCGTTGTGCTTTCTCGCGTATAAATCCTTGAAGACGGTGACTTAGAGCTGAACTGATCTTCAAGTAAACTTGTTTAGAAAGAGAAATGAATACGTAGAAAAGTGCATGGTTTGCAGTCAAAATCTAAAGGTTCAAAATCGCTCTTTAAATTGTAACTTTGAAATCAAAGTATTAATTTCCACAAATCCAAGCGTTCGTTTACAATCGTATTACCAGGGGCCGGTGTAGGGGCCCGGCCCGCATATCCGTCACATCCTAATTGAGACCATCGCGCTAAATACTCCAGATTGGGCCCCGATTGTCATTCCACCATACAATAAGGAAGTCTGACGCTGATAAGGATATTGGGAATGAGGAACTAGATGATGTATCGCCAGACGTGTCTATGAATTGAATGATTGTGAAGCTGTGTTCAATGCATAAACATTAGTTAGATTCTAAAAATCCGCTGTATTTTCTAAGTGGTGTACTGTATCCAACTTTTCTCAGCCAAATCACTGGTCCACTTCATAATCAGGAATTACAATTACAAATGACACGCAATTGTTTAGAGGGCATTTTCGGTTTAGCTCGCCGTTTGTCTTCTCTGACATTTGATCAACTCGCACCACTAATAATTGTGTGGATGCTTGCACGATTATAAACGTGCTGATTATAACGATGACAGGATCGACGATCATCGCCGATTATGTAGAGACTGCATTCGGCTTATACTACTCCTGTATTAATCTAGTGCTAGTTTCGTTGACTGGGTTGGAACAATGTAAATACGCTATAAATGTAATCTTAATGGATGAGAGTACCCTATCATAAAAACGGCGCTCGACCAACATAAATCACCATTCAAAATCTCACATGTCTTAAAAATCTTATTTTACTCGTTCATTTGAAACCCCAAAATTAAGAATCAGAAAGATATAAGCATAATGAATTATAAAATATCCTTTGTAAATGACCAGTCTTCAGTGAGATCCATTCAAGTCGTCAAATCGCAAAGTGCTAAAAGCATTCATTCGGGCTCCTTTATAAAAACATATGGGAGACTCATATCTGATGCGACGGGGGCCCTCACAATACCGTGGCCTCATTATAAGGGTCCTTTGTCCTAAGAACTGGTTCTATTATTGGGTTTTTATTTAAGTAAAGCAACGGGACATTCAATAAGTGTATCAAATCAGTGTCCCCTGCTGCCTTTATTCGAATCTCTTGAAATCGACTGAATGGTTGCTTAGCTTCGATTTTAATTAAACCAAATTGTCTTGTTCCGATGGTTTCATATTGTGGGAATTTGTTACAAAGCTTAAAATAAGAATATAATATGTGTTCATTGTTCACATGGTTGAGGTGCAGTAGCAAGGAAACTTAATAAAATATGTTTCTGATTGATTAGTTTTAACAGTGACTGTTGGAGATTTAACTTCTTACCGTTTTTTTATGTCGCGTTATAGTCTAAGGTCCTGTTTCGCTTACTGATAAAGTTTCTGTTAGGCTATCTACAACTTTTTTGACAGATTCTCCATACTAAACCTGTCAAATAAAGTTGTGGATAGGTTATCAGTATGCGGTGAAATAGGCCCTAAATAAATTGAAAGTTGAAACAAGGACATTTGATTAGCTCATGCTAAGGCGCTTTCCCATCATGCGTGTTGACATCCATGCGAGGGTCTGACACGTTAGATACATTTTGAACTTTTCTATCTCTGGAAACCTATTTAATACATGTTCGTATAACATTATCTTCTCTATTTCTACTACTACTACTACTACTGTGACCACTCTAAGTTTTAATCCAGGATTCTTAAGTTCAATAATGTTTGCATGGAGCTCTTGCCGACGCATCGCTTGCGTGAAAAGAGTAGCCTATGCCACCCTTTTAATTAAGATAGGTTGCTTCGTAGGGCGCGAAGGAAGAAAGGAAAACAAAAAACACATTTTACAATTTATAATATTAATATGGATCATCGTTGTAACGTAGCTCAGGCATATTGTAACGACTTACAACGCCTTTTTGTTCCATTCAAAACAAGTGTAGTGCGAAATTACCGACAAAAGAGGACTAGTGTTGGAAAGTTTATTACATCCTATAATCAGGGATGGCCACGACACAGTAATTTCAATTAATTGTACGTCAAGGTTTCACTTTTAAGCGGAGGAAGACAAAGGCGGTACGGTCTAGTGGTGTTTACCATCCCATTATACAGTTAATGAAGACTCTAATGACCGCTTCGTGGTGCACTAATTAATGTTCTGCGACGAGCGAGATTCGAACGTCGTACATCGCTTCGTGCGGCCAGAGTTACAAAACTCAGTAAGTCATCTTTATAGAAACGGACCGCGTATTATATAGATATTATTGTTGTATTCACTTAATAACGTGAGCCCGTCAACTCTTTATCTTCTGCAAACCTTTAGGAAGAGAACGTATTCCCTCTCAAAATGTCGGCAACGCACCTGCGATTCTTCTGATGTTGCTAGTGTCCATAGGCGGCGGTAGTTGCTATCCATTTGGTAACCCGTTTGCTCGTTAATAAAAAAAAATATTTTTTTTTGATGATAGCTTTCGAGTATCTACGAGCCACGCGCACAAAAAGTTGTAAGCCTCTGTTTGACGCTGGCACCAGGCTCAGTGTTAACAACTTGAAGACATAAGTGGAAGAAGCAAATAGCTTACATTATGCAACTTTTTTGTAAATATATTTTTTTCCCAAAAAAAATGTATACTTTTACTATATAGCTATAGATCAAATCCATGTTTTAATTTCCGGTCAAATCATTTTTCCGGTCCTAAACCGTACATTTACGCATAAATCCGGCAGTTTGTTACCCGCTTCTTCCACTCAAGTCTTCAATTGTTATTACGTTTAAATATTTTGTCTATAAGAGCGTGCGACGCGGCGGTACCGGTGCATTGATACTAGGGCGCACACATGCAAGCCGGGCACGGTCCGTTTCTATGAAATTGACCCGCTTAGTTCTATATGCTCTAATGCAACTCCCTGATTATGACACAAAGCAGCAGTGGATACGTGTTTTCTTTACGTTGCGATATAATTAAGAACGGAAAGCAATTTTGATTTCTTTCTAATGCGACCACCATACGAATGTGAACACTAAGACAATAGGATAGACGGTAGAATCGCGTCGCTACGTATGCATTGCCGTATAATTATACGTACGCCTTTCATTTGATGACTGTTGGTTGTAGTAAACGCTTAATTATTGTCTGCAATTACACGCATCCGTGCTTCTAGGGCAGTGATAATAGATTTCACTTGCGAGTCGCGACTTCGCGGGTAGAAATCTTGGATATTAAATACTTTGACCTCGACGACACAATTAAAGTAAACAATAGGTTAAGTCGGTCATTTAGAGACTTGGGTATTAGGTGCGAGATTGTCAAAGGTGCTGCCATGGGTTGGAGGCCGCTGGGGCGATTGTGGATTATTATGAAAGCAAAGGTGAAGCACATGCTAACGACCTGTTAAATTCTGCAGAGTCGTATGCTTATATTTGGTCTATTATTAATTAACAAAACTAGTTACTCGATCAAATAGCTAAACTGCCTTTTAATACGTATAACAGTAGCAGTTGAAACTATCATAATAGAGTTTTGTTTTATTTTAGGGTAGTAAAAAAAATTGTAAGAAGTTTTTAAGATTTCAACACTATCTCTACACTATAAAAACTATTTCCAATATTAAAGAAGATTCGGAGTTTTTTCAATTATTGTAATGTCTCATATTCTGTGCCAAATAATAAAACTCGTATTGTACGGATTTTAACTAAATAATCAAAATGTGCAGCAATAACTCTCAGTAGATAATAAATTTATTTATTTATTAAATGTCATAATTTGAGCTGATTATAGCGTGGTAGGCTCGACGATTCGCATATTATTTTTAACAGTGAATAGAATAATGTATTTACAAAACTACACTTTAGCAATGTGACGAAAATAACATGAAACTTCTGTAAAGGTTTACTTAACATCGTTATTGTGTCATATTTGCAATCACCAAAAATCTGATCAAGACATCCAAAAATAACAAAGCAACTTCCTCGTGAAGCCCCAGTTTCCCTGCCATTGGCACGTCCAAGCGGACCTTGGTCGGAGAGCCGTATCAATACCCAGTCATAAATTCATCATTATGTAGGCGCGTGACCTGCCCGGCCACTTTTTTACGCTTTTCGTGTTATTCCTAACAAACGTGGCGACGTGATTTTCTCACTGAAGGTTTCAGTAGAGCCTTCGAGCTTGTAGAGCCTTGTAGAACCAAAGAATTAATATGACCTACGATTTTTTTACTATCCGTAGAATGTAACTTAGGTTATTTCATACTATTTTTTGTGGCTTCGCTCAGGTGAAATTTATTTATTAATTTAATATTAGGAAACCAACAGCTTACAGTTTTATATAAATAGCTTAAACGTAGATAAAACAAGGAGCCAATGACAGGTTTTCAGAGTTAGATAATACCTAACAGGCATAAAACGATACCCTAAAGCTATACAAACTCATTCAACATACAAGTTATTTAGAGAAATGGACAGTCTTGTCATTAGAGGAGTTTGCGTTGTTAATTGCCGGCCTTACCGAGGCGTTTCCAAAAGGTAAAGTTATCTCAAAATCTACTATCACTTTCCATTGTTTATTAATTTTATGATGAATTTAGAAATGGGTGTAAACTTAAATATTATATAGGTTGTTATTTCTCTGTGTAACGTAGTTGCTTCTTAACATTAACATTGTTTTCCATTCGTGAAGTTTATTTGAAGTTATTTCAATTTCTACACATTATCTTTTGACAAGGGTAGGTATGAAATTTCACCAGTTTATTATATCGTAGTATCTCTTACGAATAAGGGCGCCCTGGTCATTGAGGCTTTTTATTTTTATAGTTAGTTAGTTTAATGACCAGTAGTTTGCTAACTCTTTCTTTCGAGAAAATCCTCGGCAGTGTAAAATGAAAGGACGCGCGGGGCAGAAGCAAAACGCTCGCGAAAACGCGACATTTTCCGCAGAAAAACCTAGAAAAGATACGTTTATGCGAATAGGGCCTTTTTCCACGGAAAGAAAGCAAACCTTCTCTTGTAAAATACGCTTTTTACAATTGCGCCCTTATTCGTAGATACGACAATATCTTTTAGGAAAGTAAAAATGTTCGTACAAAATATTTACTGAACGTACACAAGGTAGAGCTGATAAAGTTTTATAATCACGTGTAATCCGTAATAGAAAAAGTTTTCGTATTCAGTATAATTGAATAAATTTTCGTTTACAAAATTATCTATTACAAAGTTTTTCCATCACGGTAATTGGTTGTTTTTCACTTCGCTCGCGCGCTCTGCGATGGATTTTTTAATCGATTCAGACGTTAATGAACCTTAATGGTTTCGTCTGAACTTTTAAAAAATATGGGCTTTAGTTTTTAAGCCGAAACCGCCATTTTTCAAAATATACAATGCGGTGGGATTCGTATTCGGGAACTTCACCGCGTGACATGCAATAACGCTAGCCCGAACCATTGGACAATAGAGAATATGCGTATTAAACAAAATATAAATGTAAATTAGTGCGAATGCGGGCTAAAAGGTATACAAAATGACAAAAAATCTCAGATTTCTATTGAGATTTGAGTAAGATATTAGCGATTTAAGTTATTTAATGCTCTATCTCTTTCTCTCAAAACGTAATCTAGTACGAACTTTGTATGCAGCTTGTAGACTCTGACGTCACAGTTAATATCGGATCTCTCTTTCTAGCTATTTTAATTAGTATAACTTTGTTATTTACAACTTTATCAAAAAACTAATTGGACTACGTCGTTATTCAGTACCGACAGATTTTTTGCAACAAATCATTAAAATTATGCATATTCCCTATTATTGCACGTACGTCCTCTTCATAATCGGTGAACAGACAATGTCACACAAGCATGATTGTGTAGAGAATCGAGGGCATACTTGGCTCTGTCCGTCCACATTCGTCTTTGATCGGTGAGGTAACAAGGCAGTCCAAACGACTACAAGGACGCTTACACGATGATCGTTCCGAATAACGATCAACTATGATGGGCGATTGCGTAGAGCCTGCGTTATAGAATCCAAGTCAAACGCACAACCAAGCGAAAACTTCTCGCACGGCTATTGTCTTTTCGCTCAATATTGGCGGTATGGTTCATTAACCTTCTGTCAAGTTTCTATACAAACCGCGATTGTCAACTACATAGTGACAGCACAACGCTTTGTATGGAAATGACAAATTTTTTGACAGAGGTTTAATGAAACATACCGCCAATCTTGAGCGATTGCATGATAGTTCCCTAACCGGTGGTAGGTCAATATAAAGGCAATCTGAAAACATTTGTTTTACAAGAGATCCAAATCCCATACAAAATTACTCCAGGCCCGGCGCCAAAGTAATGGACCTCAGGTTTTTAGAGTGAAAATAACAAAAATATTATATAGTTTCACTTTAGCCTTTTTGCCCTTTGAATTATCATAGGCTGCGCTCTATGTAAACTTATATTTTTTAGAGAAACGTCGTCATTTTCAGTTCATTGATAATATAATTAGTAATAATGACATATAAAAAGAAAAGAAAATTATTCAGGAATAAATGATTTTGAATTAAAAAAAATTTAAATCATGAATCCTAAATGAAAATCTGAAAAATAATCCCTGAAGTAATCGAAAGGATCGATAGCTTTATTGAAAATTTGAAACTTTATGGAACTTTAGCCTGCAACATTTAGTGATTAGTGTACAGTTGTAAACTGTTGAGCGCCCCTCCGGCTCCGGAATGCGCAGCCCTGACTCACGACCGATCACACGATTAGAGGCGCACCTGTTGAGCTTACATACGATTTTCTAAGAAAATCAAATAATTTCATTTCACATGCTAAATACGTTAGCCGACGACTTTGATGTCATTTAGCGAAAACAATGGCGCGATGCGCGCGCGCCGCATGCTGATTCGTTTATTTAAATCACCTTATTCGCTGGCGACTATTTTTAACGTAATGAGTCACATTTGAGCCTAGCGAATTTTCTCCGTAGATTACGTCGTTTGCGTTTTTGTCGCGTCGGCTCCCGTTATGGTCACGCTTAGGGCCGTTAGCGATTTGCCTGCGCCTTATGGGGCTTTTCTAGCGCTTTCAGCTATCATAAAGTGATCAAATAAGCAATCACAGTCATAAATCAGGTTGGGCTTTTCCTAGTGTCGTTACGATTCGCGACGGACCCTCACGCTCATACTTTCTGACGTTTCGCTAACTTTTTGTGCTATTATGCTAATATGTAATGATGGGTTAGTTTAAATGTCTCTAGAAGTGCATTTCCCTAGTAATCATCGCATGAACTTTGTACGGTCAGCGTACATACTATGTGGATGAAGACAGATTACGATTAGGTTAAAATAAAAAACATATTTTTTGCTTCTTTTATTACTTAAATTTTATCCAATGAGAATATTAATTAATATTATGTTTAAAACATAGCTAATAGATTTTTAACAAGATACTTATTTTTAAATACTACAAGTACAATCTGCATGCTTTTCTCGATTTTTACATCTTTTAAATAAATATTCAGCCATCGATCGAGTTGATTTAACAACATCCTTTAAGATTTTAATCGAAAAAAGGTTTACGACGTCTGTAATGCGATTATAGAGGACATATTAATGTTATTTATAAGAAAATCGATTTTTTACGATTCCTACTCGATATTCCCGGGACGTCACGACCATTCATTGTATATTAGCAAATAAATAAAGTCCAACAGAATATTTAATTAGGCATAGATCTAGTGATAAATTATTTATATAAAAAGTAAAGCTGGTCATTGGTATGCGATGGACATACGGACGGACAAAAGACGTTATATCCTGCCACTTATTATTGTCCTAATGAAACAAATTTATACATTTTTTAATTTGGCAGGGAAATAAAAATACTCTTAAACGAAAATATCTTGTTAAACGTTGCCTTTACAACCTTTTTATGCCTCGAATAAATTGATGATAATATAAATAATAAGTAATAATATTTTATCGGTAATTCAATATCGAAAGTTAAAAGTGGAAAGTAACAAAAGTCGATTTCTTTGCAGGTAAGTATCATCAGGTTTGCTGACTTTACCTCGGTGGTAAGTTGTTAAAATAAATTTCATTTAAGTAGATTTTTTACATTGTTACGATCGAACGTGTCGCAATTTACCGCTTTTGAATATTAACGAGCCAAATAAAATGTAAAAATTACAAAAGAATAATTTTCGACAGTTAAATTGGGAGGAGAATTGACAGTTGGTATGAACACATTTTTAGTACATATTCTTTTATCGGGCAAGAATTATTAGATTCTCGTTGCAAATGTATTCCATGACCTTTCTCAAAGCAGCAAAGGTCCAGCTGTTGGAGCAAGAAGAGTTGCTAGACGCACTTACAAATTTGCATTATTATGGTTACCGCAAGCGTGTACTATGTTGAATTTGGCAAGTCACAAATGAATACATAAGTGGAAGAAGGGGGTAACTTATACTTTAAAAACTGCCGGATTTCTGCGTAAATGGACTTTCAGCATCTAAAAAATAAATTGAAATAAAAATAATATGGATTTTATGTATAGCTAGACGGACAAGCTAGATGATGAAATCGTTAAATTACAAGATTTATCAAACTTTTATAAGAAATTATTAGTTTTTTTCTCGAAGATTGTAAAATGTTAGTTGTTTGGTTTTTCCACTTATGACCACAAATATGCCATATACTCGAAACTTAAAAAGATATAATATAAGACGAGCGTACACATGGCAAATACCTTATCCGAAGTATATAGTATACAGGCAAATAAAAGTTAATATCCTATAGCAAAACAACGACGAATAAAAACCCCGAGTTTATCAAAATCTTACCCAAACGGTCCCCTTCATTACAATTCTGTATTAATGCGACATCCCCGCTTAACATATTAGTGATGTATATCATATGATTGTTTATCTGACTATTGGAATCTGCATTAAAGGCGAGGCGGAGGAAACGCAAATGTCCGCCGAGATCGACTGTCCATCAACGTTTGTTCTCCTTTAATTTGAATATCTAATGTACCCACCACATTATGTATTACCTGTACTGATGTAATAAATTACGTGCTGAGTGACGTGCATAGAAATTCCGAATTCGACCGCTTTTTGTTGCGTGCTAACATTTGGGAACCCTTCAGGAGCGGAATTGTAACGGAGTTGAAGTATATTCATCCATCTTTAACTAAGACTTCTTAAGATTAATACTGAAATTGTGAAGTACAAAGTATTAAGTTATTGAGTTCTTATCGAAACAACACCATAAAATATAATTTTTGCGAATGACAAATGACAAGATCAAGTTATAACCTTTAAAATTCAGCTAAACACTCGAAAGTTCGCGAAGGTCGAACAACGGTTCTTCTCGTCAAAAACACGACCAATTATAAGAATGTTTGGCAAATACTCGTCGTATAATCAACGCTTTTCTCGCGTATTTTTATTGATTCTCTCAAACCGGGCTGCCTCCCACCCGCCTCCAAGGAAGCCGGGATGGGAGCTGCCTCCTACCGCGCATTCATAATCGTATCGGCACACATGACACACCGCCGCCCCGATCTCCACCTTACACCGCACGTAATAGGGTGCCTTTTCCTAAAAAACTCTCCCGGCTAAAAGAATGGAACGGAATCGTGCGTTACCAGCCACGAGACATTAAGCGTCATATAAATTACATTAGCATATAAATAAAGTATTTTTGTTGTCGCTCCACCCGGCCACGTTTACGACGCAGGGTTAAAGCGAGTGGTCGTTTTTTGTTCTTTTTAGATAAATCCCCGGCCGTAACGACCGCGAGCGAGTACACGTTATCGACATACATTTATTGCTTTTACGAACTCATAAATAATTCCAATGAAAACATGAAATTAATTTCATTGTGGACCGAGCACTACTCATTTTCGAAACGCTTAACAATGGCCTATTAAGTAAAAAATATTACATTATATTCTAGTATTAACGTACTGGTGTTGTACTTAAAATAACAGAGATATTGACGGTAATATTCGCCTCGCTTCTTTCCGCGCGATGTAGTTCTCCAGCGACTGAAATCCGGAGCGTTTCTAATATATAGTGATGAAATTTGAATCTCAAATAGTTAACTCTCAGACGGGGCTGGCGACTGGCCAGGACTTGTCTAGCATTTAAATTTAAAACAGGTCTAATAGGCATTCAGCAGGAAGCCTCCGGACGGGCTTTGGCAACGTATTAACTTCTGTATTGTGCTTAACTATTTTACTTTACATACTTTGATGTGAAATACCTCAATTGTACTATAATATACAGCTTCATTTTACCATCATATCCGAAAGATTTTTTATTTTTTAACGAAACTTTAGTTTGACCCACACCTATAAGGAGGGTTATGTTTTACGTAAAAATGTATGTATGTAAAATTTGTTGGCACGCTCTGCAGCCTAAACGGACTTTAACTTGTGGTTCCAAAAATTTTTTTGCCATTTCAGGTCGAGTAGGGTATAAGGGCTTTAAATAACCATTCTAGAAGTACACATACCTTAATGTTTAAATTACTATGGTTCCTGCAGTGGGTTTTCTGTTTTTAGACATTTAGCTTGTTAACTATGTTGATTAAACAAAGAAACAAAGACTGCTTTTATGTTATACAGCTAATCAGAAATTAAGGTACCTCAATTTTTACTTCCAGAATGTTGGAATTAGAGAAATTGTAATTCAACGCGTAAGTTTTCTTGAGGTACTTTTCGCCCCCACGTTTTCGCGAAAACTTCTCTTTTCCGAGAACATGTTATTAGCAAACATTTTGATTCGCGTACAATAATTGAGAATCTACATATCTCGATGATATCAAATCAAACAATATTCTATTACGTTTCTTAGAATATTTATCATAAAAATAATAAACGTACCAGGAAGTGAATTGGCAATTCGGGCAGAGACAACGCAACCCTTCTCCCCCGAAATATATTCCCACAGGTATGCTCAATCAATGACATCTCTTCATTTCGTTTTCTCCTACCTGTACTTATTGAATAGACAAGGATGAAATGTCAACGTAATTAATTATGCAAATGATAATACGGTGTATAGAAAGATGATTGAATTGTGCAAACTCTGGATAGTATTTCTTCTTTTATGATATTTAGGTGGCAAGCGAGCACATTGCACATGGACACTCGTAACATCCGAAGAGTCGCGAGTGCGTTACCGGCCTATTATGAGGGAATAGGTAATTTCACTCACCGAACGCCGTTTCACGACAGTTTTTTGTGAGGCCGTGGTGTCACTCCTCATGGCTCTCCCACGGCAAACCGGCCCATTCGTGCCGGCTCTACATATAATCGGCGATGATTATTGGACGTTAATACACACGATCATTATGCAAGCATTCACACAATCGCTTTTGTCAACGTGTTGACCAAAGGCAATCGTAGGTGATGATCGCGACCAAAGGCGAGCGCGAGTATGCCCTCGACACGATGGTGTTCGTGTGTCATCGTTTGTAGTCGGTTATGAAGAGGATACATTATAGCTTATTACTTTTGTATTTCGACAGATTACATTTTGACAGACATTACCTCTGTGATCTCTGTAAAAGTACCTTTCGTCGTTGAAGTTCTAACACCAAGTAAGTCAAATTTTGGCTATTTAGTCATTTTAATGCCGTTTTGCAGAAAATAGGACAACGCATCGTTTAAGTTAATCAGGAACGCGTGTCAGCTAACAAAATTTTTTAATTGTAAAATCTTATGTATATAGTATGGTGATCTTATACAAAATTCAATCAATTTTTTCGCTCTCCTGAAAAGTTGCCACTTTTGACTTACTTAGCTGTTAGAACTTCAACGACGTTTTGCATGATTTTAGTAAAGTTTTGTAGTAAGTTACATGTTGATTAGTAACCATAAATTAATCAATTCACAATGTTTTAGTACTTCATAGTAAAAAAAAACTAAACTTAAACGATATTAAGAATAAAAAGAGAACACGAAATAGATTTGCGAATAGGAAAAATTATACCGATACATATCGGGTGATCGGAATTCTGGGGTATAATTTGGGATCGGGCGACATGTAGATAGATGAAGGCCGCCACCCCCTTGATTGAAAGTGGTGGTGGTGCCCCACTATTAAACGGCCGCCCGAATACTGAATACTCAAATTAATGGGATTTGGATGATTGAAATATTTTTTTGCGTGGAGAAACGGACATGTTGTATGTATGCCTTGATTTCGGTGATGGCTAATCGTGTACACGTTTTAGGGTTTGAGATTAGTCCCCTTATTCATAATAATATTTGAGTAACTAATCAAGGTTCGCTGTCAATTTTAGAAAGGGACAGCGAATCTTGATAAGTAAAGTAAGAGGTAAGTGTGCAGGTAAAATAGTAAAACTGAAATTAAATTTTTAACCTACGTTACCTACATACAAAACCATTAAATGCAATTCGCCGTAAATATAATAAAAATTAAGGTAGAAGCAGGTCTATCAAAAATAATAACCACGAGTACTAGGCATAGCTACTTTTTTGCAAAATATAGGTGACGGTAAAGGGCTGACATAAAATGACAGTTCAAAAGGAACCGAAATTGGAATGTTACGTTTTACGAGTATTTTGTAGAATTTACCTTATAGAGTAGTTAACCCTTACTCGTACTTCTTACAACTTATATTAAGACTACCTTTGATTACTGTTAGCCTAGCAGAAAAACGCAAACCCTAAAACTCACCCCTAAAAGGATTAAACATGAAAAAATTAATACATAACACGATATTTGCATGAGAATAGGAAAGGTGGAATTTCGTATTCAAATGACTATTAGAAGTCGGGTCGGGAAATTGCCTAGGCAAGAACAAATCAAAATGCACCCTCCCTACGTGCGTCGGTTCTCTGATGGATCAACCACCTAGTCGCGTGCCATTTTTTATTTAAATCATACTATTTAGATATGCCACAAGACATTTTTCTGTGACATGAGGGTAGTCGGCGTGTATTGAATACTTTCTATGTCCTTTGCAAATCTTTGTTGCGTAACAAAATTATATTCGTGTTACATATTGACGGTAGAAAATTTAAGTGGCTTATCTCAACATACAAATAACTCTAGAGCCGAACGCTTACAAAAATTTATAAGAAATTAAATAATAAAAATAGAAAATTGAAATTTTGAACATGCCGTGCCATTTTTTGCCGTGGGAGAGCCATGCTTTGGCACAAATGGCCCGGCTCGACCGGAGTGATACCACGGCCTCACAGAAAACTGACGTGAAACGGCGTTGTGTTGTGTACAGTGAGTGAGTTTATCGAACCGACCGGCCCAACTTCCCTAATCCACCTATCTCTATTTCCATTCCCTATTCCCTCATAAAGGCCGGCAACGCACATGCGACTCTTCAAATGTCCATGGGCGACGGCAGTTGCTTTCCATCAGGTAACCCATTTGCTCCCTTGCCCCCTAAAAGTCATAAAAATACTTTTCGTATTATCCAATATGAGATACATTCAAAATGTCAACTTTCTGTCTCAGTTAATTAAAGTGTAATATTTAGGCTCTGGTGTAAAGTTGAATTTTTTGAGATACGCCACTTCTGCTTTCTTCCGTCGATATTATTATTTCAGTACTTATCAGTCTTATCCATATATTGGATTCTACAAGCGTCAGATCTCTTTTGGTTTAAACGATTTAATGTGTGCTTTAATGATTGTGTTGTTGTTCACTCGAGTAAAACTGATTTTGACAGACAATTTGTATATGTCTCTTGAAAACAAATTAAACAAGCAATCAAAACATTTTGTAACCAAACATATTATGTTATTAACAAAAAATAAGTATAAAGTATTATATAGTCTTCCATTTTCAACCCCCAAAAGTGTTCAGTTATCTGCGAGCAATACCTACAGCAGAACCCCAATCAGAGCCGAGAGCTTCTTCATTAGGAGGCGCCGATGAGATGTCAGTAATTAAAACGTAACACGCATGCGCGACCCCGCCCATCCCGCCCGCCTTTAATTACTACAAACATTACCCTTATATACCTTATACAGCCTTCGACGAAAACAATACAACACAGTAGTGTAACAACGCTCTTCGAATGAAATTTGTGGATAAGTTTTTTCATGACTTTTTTTACCCTTAATTTAGTATTATCTATAAGTGAAAACTACTTTAGGTCTTCGTGGATAAACGTTGTTTACAACTAAACTACGAAAATATGCAGTAGATTTGCAGATCTATAGGACAAAGTGGACACGTTTTCCTATAGATGTTATGACAAATACAGGAAATCACAGAATGCCATAAATGTAGAGTCCATCTTATTCGTCTTTTACTTCCCTGGATATTTTGCATAGACCATCATCGAAAGGCTCATGTTAAGCTAAAAAAATATCACAAAGTTATCCGTTTACGTGTATGGTTTAGGTGTTTGTACGAAGTTAATTTACTGTATGTGTAATATATTGCGAGGAAAACATACTTTCTGATTTCCGCAAGGCCGATGCGCATTATCTCTAATGAGGTACCATTACTTCGATGTTTTCTTTAAGGATAACGCATCTCTCGCTGATGTACACATTTATTTAATTTGTCTCTAGAATTGGCTTTGTTTTCAATAAGGATTTATTCTATTGACTTTTTCAATTAGGATGTTATATTTTATCAATGTAGGAATTTTTGTGACTAATGTAGGATGAATGTTCACAATTTTCTAAGAAATAGTGTAAAGAAGTTTTTTACAACTTTATTACATGCTTTGTCTAAACACGTAATGTTTATGTTTTAACCAAATTGGCGACATTTTATATTATTGAGATTAATCCAATCCCGAAATAACGTAGGATAGTTTTCATTCTGAAGAACATACTGCGTGTTATAGCGCAACGAAGTTGCTGGCAACAAAAATAACACCTGCACATATCTTGCTGTTTTCTTTTAAAAATGTTTCTGTTTATGGAATCCTTCAACGTTGATGTTGTTAAGTTCATTATAAGAATAAAATATGGTTTCATATAAAAACCTTTTTATCTATCTTTAGCTAGTTTACAATCAAACTTTTGGTCCTTCGAGCCGGATAATGACATTTACTGACAAACCCCTATTCTTAACCACCCATCTATCTCGCAGGTACCCTAAAAAGTATATTTACCCCAAAAAATGTGTAATAGTACATAAAACGTGTATTTTATACAAATAGAACTGGCGGAGGCTCATTTGTAACGTGCCGACGAATGCGGCGCACGTTCCACAGCCTTCTCATTTTTCACTACATTGGTCTTACGTGTGAATTATTGTTTGCTGTACGTCCTTCCTGAAGCCGGGGGTTGTTTACTTTTTAAAAAAATATAAAGGAGAAGATATTTTCTTAAGCAGATTTGGCCCACGCATTCTCACTTCTGTATCACGCTTGTTGCCAGGTCGACTGCCGTACTTACTACTACGAAAACCCATTGGTTCATCAATCAGTGGTTTTCTTTTAATGTTAGTATGAAAATTTGCTCATATCGTATTTTCATAATCTTGTGCTGTTAAATAAAAAAGGACAAAATTAATAGTACAGAGGATAAAAGTTTGAAGTGTAGTGCCTTATAAGGCCTTGTCTAAAGTATTTTTAAACAACACAAATATTCTTAGCAGTGTCCCTTATCCATAATATGAAACAAACTATGAAATTTTCGCGATAGAAAATTCCAATTTACGTGACCCAATAATATGTAAATCTTAAGCGACAACATAGGACGGTAAACATCGCGAGGCCACCACACCCGAGCACATCGTTTAACTGTCCAAACTCTATCTAAATTTCATTTTACGCGCCGAGTATCACGTACGAGCGTGTAGAATGGCCTTCCCGGCTCCGGCGCTGTCAAATTTTAATTTCTCCCTCAAATATTTACCGAAGGAAAAAGGATTCCCGGGCGGGCCGGGCTCTAATAAGTTTTCCATAAGCGAAGGAGGAGCGCGCGTGGGGGAAACCCCTCGACGTAACCCCCCCTTTCAAGGGAACCCCCCCGAGGATCTTATTGTGTTTGCCGTAGCGGGCGCAGCATACCTAACAAGATGAATATGTACTCAGCCACCCCTTTCGGACCGCCATCTGAAATACTGCACTGAAATTGCATTTTCGAATACTAATTCCGCCCCGTAACCGAACGTCACCGGTCGCACACGACTATTTTATTTCCAATCTCGGCTGGCACTCGTCGAGCTGTTATTTTTCATTTCAAAATACTTTTTGTTAAAAAAAAGAGCAGGGCTCAAATAAGGACGCTTTTTTTCAATTTTGACACAATTTGTACCGGAGTCGAGTCAAAGTCTAGTTTTAGCTGCCACCGCACGAAACTCTTTTTTGCCAAGCTATAGTTTTTCGAAACTGACAACGTTGATGAAAAAGTTTCCCAATTGCAAAAAAACTTTCGTAATAAAATTATACTCACTTTAAATTTAAGCCAAGTTTTGACAACATAAATCGTATCGAACCGGCACTAAACACTTTCGAGAACGCGAGTTTCACACAATTGAAGATCGCATCGACCTATTCACGTAGAATTTCTTCAGATCGAATCGTTTAGATTTATTTCCTTATTCTTTGAAACAATACGAAATACAAAGGAGGCCAAAGGATCGTCGCCACCGAATCGCTCCTATCGCTTTTTCCCTTCGATTATTTCGAGCGGTCCTTAATGTTTTTATTTAACGCTGAGTATTGAGTGGTGTCCGTATTCGCCGCTCGCTCTAATTTATTACGTTGCTGCACGATCACTGCGCGTTTTTGCGCGCATCCAGACCGCCCAAACGAAGGGAATCCTTTCTCGAACGTTCCGGTAAGAAACACTTCGCGTGGTACATTGAGGAGTTTCGTCGATCAAGTATTGCCGCGTCCTCGTTCAACGAGCGATGTATCGCAGTCTATATTCATTCTCCGCGTAGTAAATATTCTGATCCTCAGCCTAGTGGATGCTGAACGAATCCTACGCGATCCTCTAGCGAGTTTTTGCCCGCGCGTCGCTTTAATTACCCGACGGAGGCTGGAACGCGTCGCGAAGTATTCCGGTATGCGGCTCCGTTAACGCAAAACCCCTCCGAAAAATCTTCGGTGTTTAAGAACTTAATTACTTGGCCTTCTACGATATACTTCTTGGATAGTAAAAACCTAACCGTTTTCGGACCCTTATTATCCGGCCCGGAGTGTTTGTTAGTTATCTTGTTGCTTCATTTTCGGAGTTTTATGGACTACCTTTAATTGTGCTCAAGCGCGAAATCAGACTGCCAAATTTTTGCGCTGACTTACCAATTTCATGACGAAATACTTATTATTGGGATTCGATTCTGCATTACAAACTGTATAATTACATGAGTGGGTGAGGTAAGCTAGAAGCGTTTTACAGTAATTGCACTTACGAGGTTTTTCACCAGTATGTTAATCGGGAATGTCGTGTGTAATCAGGCGTGGCGTGCTCGCGCTTCGCACGTCAGCGGGCGCGCTTTAATCGCTCTCACAAGTAGCTTTTATTACTTAACTGACACTTTTTTTAACCAACCGACAGCTTTTTTTTTATTTTCACAGAATAAAAAAAAATATATTCATTCTTAAGAACTACAGAAGCAAAAAACAAGTAGCTAAAAGGGAGAAAAAGTAGGAAGTGGCCATTCCGTTGCGTAAACTGACGCTGAAACTAACAAAAGCAAACGTAATATTCATCTTAATGTTAGGAAGGTGTGGACATAAGCATAGTGAAATCGGTAGAGCGTTGCCTCCCCGAGGGGGCAGAGAAAACATACATTTTTAACGTGTTCACCCCCCGAGGGTGGATAGGGGGACGAATTACAAAAGAAAACAGCCTTAATTTCCAATGTCATCTCCGCTCTACCTAATCTTCTTATCGTTTTATATTTTCGGCCTTTGAAAATTCATTTATTTTCGTTTGTTTAAGGAAAACATTCGCTCAATTTTGGGCAGTCGCAGACCGGTTTTATTGATTCGGCCGCGGGCTTTTTAGTGGCTTAGCGGAAAAAGCGGACATGAATATGTAGTTCCGATTCTTTTGCTCATACACACTACGCCATCTTATTAGGCAAACGTTCCGAACACAATTGCCGACGACACAAAATATGGCGAGTTTTTGTATGAAAAACCATCATTACTTTTTACAAACAAAACAACATAAAGTGAATTCGTCTTAACTGAATATCATTATTATGACGTTTATTGATATAAATTGCGAGTGTGTACTCCTCTTTACATAATAGCTGATGTATAATCCTTACACCTAACCCGTACAATGTACATTTCCGAACTATTTCCAGGTGTAGGTACAGTCGTGGACATCACGGTATCCATTATCGACCCTACTCCTATAGTCCTAAATTCGACATGAAATACACTACGACTGTACCCTGAACCCGATAGGATCAGCGAAACAGTTTGTACACAATAGAACATAGACGGTCTAATTTCCACAATACAACAATTGGTTTAAATCTGTACCTGTTTAAAATTTTAACTGCCTCAGCTCCCACGTAGGTTATGATAAACTCATATTTACTGCTCATATGTCTGTATATCGGGCATCTTTACCCTTTACTGTCGACTGAAGTCACCTCATTTAAAAAAAAACTGTTTTAGAAGTTATGAAAAAAAGTTATAATAATAATAATAATATCTATGGACGCTTCACACCACGTCAATCTGGCCCTGTGCTAAGTACCCGAAGGACTTGT
>JAOTAV010000004.1:569374-623103 GCA_026546445.1 Cyclargus thomasi | reverse complement strand
GTAACACAAGTCCCTCGGGTACTTAGCACAGGGCCAGACTGACGTGGTGTGAAGCGTCCATAGATATTATTATATATACATAATATTTATTTAAATATGTGACACACACATATTTAACACACATTACACACCCATGACCCAGGAACATTCAAAACGTTTCGTTTCTTCGGCTTTTAAATTCTATTTTTAGCTCTAACTAGAAAAAGCCGATGTTACAATAGGAAGGTTACTATGTGGATTAGCTTCAAGAAACGAGCACACGAATACCCTGATAATAGGCGGCTACACAAGTCACAATACAGACGTTGTTCCTTTTTTTTTCACTTTGATTTGACACAGAAGCCACACGGTTAGTGGGTGCGGCGTAGTTACCAGTTGTATATCGATACAATCACAAGAATTGAAAATAAAATACCCTTTTATATTGTCCGCTGGTCGGTGCCCGCAATTTCGTTGCGTAAAATTCGTATATCACGCGGGAACCGTGCATTTACCGAGATAAAAAGTATCCTATATGTTGCCCAGACCTAATAGCTATTGAACAAGAAAAGATTTATTCAAATCCGTCAAGTAGTTCCTGAGATTAGCGCGCACAAATAGACAAACGGATAAACAGACAACTTTTTTGTGGATATGTGTTCTATTACTGTTCCTTAGCACCCCCACATTGATTATTTTGTAAAAATATTAAATACACAAACACTATCGACCGGTGATGTAGTATATATTAATTTTATATACTAGATCAGTGACCGTCAATGTTTTGGCAGGCAAGCCAGTCTATACATATAATAAAACAGTAAAATTGGCGTGTCTGTACATTTAATAGTTTTACAAAATAATCAATGTGGGGGTGCTAAGGAACAGTAATAGCAGTGGAACTACTTGGTGGCAAGCCGGCAAAATGCCAGGGGCCCCCAGCCGGAAGGGGCCCCCGACCAGGCATAGACAAGTAGCAAGCGAATTTTTTTGCAAAGATCGCTTGACGTGTTTTTGTATTGGATTGACATAGTGGAACGAAAACAAATTTGCCACGGGCCTCGAACGGTATAGTTACGCCACTGGTCACCTGTCAATCAGGTTTAAATAGAAATCGCTACTTAGTGATTTTGACCTACATCACTTAAATAGACATCTGCAAAACGAGAATTTCTTGTACGTGTTTTATTGCTACGCTTATTTGTTTAGATAAATTAGAGCTATTAATAGTATTTATCGTTTATTACTTATTATGTTTTTGTGCTACGTTACGCTAACTAGTAACTATTGTTTTTATTAATTTTACTCTTTAAAACAATTACAGTAAAACCCCATTTTAAGCAAATTCTCAATTCACAATATTTGTGATGACAGTCCAAAAATATTAATTTAACATCAGGTTTTGGTAAACAAAACAAAACTGAACTAAAACAAACGCTTCCGGAAGAGAAATCGCTCGAAAAACTAGCGATAAAAACATACAGCCAAAATAAATACAAATTTAGATTTTTATTTAGTTTATTTAACGACATATTATGAGAAAAAAAAAATGTGATTACAATGATAACCAACAGTTTTGATCTCACAGTATTTATCTGACAAGGTAGTGTAGGATAAATAAAACAATACAAACGCCTGGTGACATAAGCCGGAATTGATTCCGCCGTTACATAAAATCCGCTCATAACATTATTATCACAATACCAATATAAAATACAGTAGCACAACTAAGCCGGAAAGATCGAACTCTACACAATGAAAGGCGAGCGTTGTGATAAATGATAGCTTGTTCTGTGGGTCTAAAATCCTTTTAAATAAATCGTAGAATGTTATGAAAGAATCGCAGCAAATCAGCGACATTTGATAATTTGCCTTTTGCAGTAGAATATCATTCTATACAAATCCGTCCAAATCTAACTATTTCACCACATATTATGACTACATGAAACAGGCACTTTGCCCATTTTTAACCAGACTCTATAGTCAGTTTCGACTAGCCCATTCTAAACTTCTAAAGTTAACCGAATTTGAAATAAGGTTAGTTAATATGTGTGAGCCGGATTCAAACCGTATAATATAAGATGAAGTTGCCATACTGAACATAAATTTAAACTGTATTTATTATAATCAGCTGCTCAACTCTCAACTTTCATTCGTTCAAAACTTTCATATGTCACCGAACAAGATCGAGTTACGAATGTTACGTAACTGAGAATTAGTATCATTGTTGGTTTAAATGGTTTCTTAAACTATGGATAAAGATTTTATGTGGTAGAGATTCCCTAATAAACATTCACATTTAATAGTTTTGTCAACATAGCTTTTAGCCCCTAATCCCAAACGACTGGACCGATATTAAATATTTTTTTTTAAATCGGTCCAGTCGTATGGGATTAGATTTACAAACCAAGACCGGCAGGACAACGTCTGGCGAGTCTGCTATTATAATACATTCCTTGGATTGTACGTTTCTATTCAGTCGTGTCTATGTAAAACGTACGTACTCTACGTTCGTGATCGCAACGTGAGTCAAACAATGATGGCGCGGCGTGTCTCACGCTCATCTCGCGGAAATCGGTCGTGAATCACTACTTCCTCTGAACTTATAGTTTGAACTGTGAACGATTTCAATCATTCACTCTTCCGATTTCATTCATGTAGTAGGAGTCAGTATGAGTACTATTACTTAGTTTCTCTCAAAAGCCGGCGAAAATTAAAGAAACACACCTCCTTTCTTCTAAATTATTCTCCTGAACAATATTTATAAGAAAAGACCGGTCAAACGCGATTTGGACTCGCGCACGAAGAGTTCAACAAGGGAACAGGTTCTGTACCAGTACCCAAAAATTTGGGAAAAAGGATTTTCTGAAAGTTTTTAATTTATAAAAAATTAAAAATTTATAACAAAGTTTTAAGTCTATAAAAAGTTGTAATTTTTTTAAACAAAAATAGGCACAACATTATCCTAGAAGACCGGCGCCTTGAACCAGAATTTTAACCGCTCGGCCACACCGCCAATGAGAAGCGTGTCGAATTTATCAATTTATTATTAAGGAAGGAAATAGCAAAAAACATACTTGTTGTACACGACAATTTTATATAAATAATTTATATTTTGTTAGTATTCATATAGCAGCAGCAGATATACATATTCTGTGAAAGTTTCAACTCTCTAGCTATTAATGTTCTTGAGATACAGGCTAGAGACAGACGGACGGACAGACATCGAAGTCTTATCAATTTTTAAAACCCTTTGGGTACGGAATCCTAAAAATTTACTATAGCAGCAAGTCAAGCATAAATTTGGGTACAAAATATTATACAAAAGATTGTTATTGTAAAATTATGTCATGGAGTCGATGCAAATAATGATAATAATAGTTAATACTTTTATGCAAAAAACTACTTTAAATGCAACTTTAGTAAGCAGTGAGCATGAAGCAAATATTTTAAAGACATTTCTTATCCATGAAATAAAATCAAATGTTGAAACATTATATTTTAAGAATTACACACCTACTCCAAAAAAGCGACCGAATACGATTGATATCTAGCAGAAAATAGCACAAAAAAAACAAGTTTCTTGTATGAGTCCCTCTTATTTTTTATTAAATTTATTTTGGATTTATTATTTCTTGTTAAGGGCAACACAAATACAGAATCTATGAAAATTTCAGCTGTCCAGGTAGTTCTTGAGATACAGCAGACGGATAGATAGACACACGGACAGACATCGAAGTCTTAGTAATAGGGTCCCGTTTTTATTACTTTTGGGAACGGAACCCTACAAATTACAAAACGTTGCGAGTAGCATTACTAAATTTAACTTAGAACACCAATTACAAATTACAACAAGCCAAAACAAAATATTGGAACAGTCTTTTCGTGCGAGCAATTCGTGTCTGGCCTTCTTATTTCAATCTGTATCCAACTTCCGAGGCTCAACTGCGTAATAAACAGATCAGTTAAAATAACCGACAATTACGCGGCCCCTCGACACAACCGTAACGATACTAGATGACTACACCCGACTGACGTGCAATGATTTTGTTGTGTTCCAACTTCTAAGACAAGAAATTACGCGAGCGAAAAACATTGTATACTCGTTTTTACGAAAGGCGCGTAGATGTAAAAACATGAAAATTTCCCTTTTATAGTTGATAAGGGGGGGCGCGTGGAATACCAACATTATTTTAAAATATGCTTTAATATTTTAAAGAAATAAAACGCTACGTACTCTACAATACGCATACTATAATATATTCACACATGACACAGTAATAATACAGAAAATCTCTTTTGTTTATAGATAAAATCTGTGATTTTTTAAAATAAAATTTAATGGCCTGGTAACGAGACTTTTATGCCAAATTTATGTTTGTGAACTTGAGAAATGTTATGGTCGAATTTCGACCACAGGGCGACGTCCAGTATGTATTAGTATGCCTAATGCAGCCTCTACATAATCAAAAATCAAAATCTTTTTATTCAAAGTAAGTACTTTAAGTACACTTTCTGAACATCGAGACTACGGTGCCTACCGGTTCGGGAACTAACCCAGCGAGGAAGAACCCGCGTAAGAAACTCGCACGGGTCCATCTTTTACCTAAAAGATGGAAATAATTATTTTTTTATTAATTTTTGACATAATACTTAGAAAATAATAATTTTAGACGAATTAAAAACACCAGCGGGCCGAGGGCCTAGGCTTGTTTGTTTTTTTTGGGTCTGGCTTAACACTTAAGGTGCGCGTTCACTGCGCTGGAGTCGGAGTGTACGGAGCGGACGGATTTGTTGCTTTGTATCGATATCTATGGAAACTGCCTGCATTGGATCGGCGGTTTTGCGTGTACCATCGATATTTTCCATTATTTCTTGTTATCATGATTCATTAAAATTATGACGTTTTAAGTGTTGACGTGATTGCAATGTGCTTTATTTAATTATGTAGTTCCAAGAAGTTTATATTCATAACTAGCTAACCCGGCGAACTTTGTTCCGCCTTAATGGCAATTAATAAGCAGATTGTGTTTTTTTTTATTGGGATAACGGGATAGAAAGTATCCTATGTCCGTCTCCTGGCTCTAAGCTACCTCCCTATAAATTTTCAGTCAAATCTGTTCTGCCGTTCTTGAGTTATAAGTGGTGTAACTAACACGACTTTCTTTTATATATATATATAGATTAATCGGGTGTGTGAGATTTTACGTTATTAGTAAAACTTTTCAACTTAAGGCTTAATCATGAGCTAGAGGGGGAAGTTTAACCTCTTATAAATATGTCAAAACGTTAACCACATTAGCCAAAAAAATATATGTTATAGAATGATCTCCATTCTTTCATTACTAGCGAGGCCTTTTTCCCTAAGCTTATTTAATTTAAGCTTAGTTAATCAGAAAAAAAATGTACCGTGGACATCGATTTCTTGTAAAAAACTGTATAAACTACGAAACTAAAAGATAAACGATTTTTGGTTTATACAATACCTACACTATAAGTGACACTATAATCCCTTAGGAGGAATTCTTGTTTCTTGTTTTTATTAATTTTATATTAATTCTTTTCCGTTAGCGGCGAGAGACTTTTGAAACTCCAAATGTATGTATGGTCAAGAGAGTTGGCGCCTGTATTACCCTTAGTACCCTTAGAATCTAGTCGATGAAAAAATGAGAAAGTAATCCTTTTGTTACCTTAAGTTTGGTCGCGCCCACAGGTCGGACCGAACGACTCAATACCATAAAAACCCAACTCAGTTATAAATGAGCAACAATATCCATAATATTTGAATAATTCTATACCACATAATGTGATTTATAATAATATATAAAAATATAAAACAAGCCTCTCGTTGGGGCCAACAATGAGAAGCGGGGGCGGTATAAAAACACATGACATAAAATATTAATAGAAATGCACGTGCGTTCATTGTCAATAAATTACCGGAGTGACAGAGTAATAAAAAAGTACATTTCTCGTGGAGTGAATGGAGGCTGGTGAGGGATCGTAAAGCCTGGTCGTAAACGCCGCGGTGCCCGTCGCAGACTGCGTGGCGAGACGCGCCCGACCCTCGGACCGCTAAGACCAATTAAAAACTTTCCGAAACCTTTCAGAAAAATTTCGAAATCTTCGGGCCCGTGTACCACTTCCTGATGAGTGCCGTATAGGCTATTCACAACTTATCTGATGAAGTATGGAGAATCTGTCATATTAATTGTTCAAAGCCTAAACGACACTAATCGAGAAACGATGACCCCGTAGATTTACGCACTGGAGTGAAAAATACTGCCCTAATAGCGCTAAAGACCATGCTGCCTTATCTAACCTAACCTAACTCAACCCTACGTTACGCACTCACCTAACAAATATAAACGCAGCGTATTCAAAAAACGCAATTTGTCTGTTATGGGAGGTTACGACGTTCAGAAAGTGCTAGTTTTGAATAAAAAGATTTTAATTTGATTTTATTTCCTATGTTACCTTTTCCATATAAAGTTGCGCCATAATTTAATAGAATCAGGCGTTACTTTGCGGAAATCCATAGCTTGAAGTTTAGTAAATTAAGATTTTTACGTAAAACGGCGTAAAGTTTAGAAATCTTAATTTGATAAACTTTACGCCATAATGTTTTCTATATAGAGTTAGTATTTACCTAATAACTAGAGTTATTAATTCTTATATTAAAATATACCTACCTATATGATTCGTTTGTGCGTGTGTTTGTCACTAAACTCACTAAACTCTTCCCAAACTACTTTGATAAAAATATTTGTGTGTGTTCAAGGGGACTTGAAAATGGTTTAGATTCACAAACCAAGACCGGCAGCACAAAGTCGTGTACACTCGTTTTCTTGTAAAATTTCAATAAGCACAGGGAAAATATAGAGCATTTAGAGTGCGAATAGGCGGACAAATCAATTCACTATTTAAATGACAGGGCATTAGCAATACTAAAATGTCCTAGAACCATTCGCGTTGTCGCCATCTTAAATTCATTGCACATGAATGTTGGATCACGTGAACGCGGCGGGAAGGTTCCTTCTACACCCAAGTGCAATAAAAGGTCAGAGGACTTGAAAACTTTGGTTTTTTAAAGTAAATAAAGCAATTTGACGACCTCTGTGGCTCCGTTGGTAAGCGCGTTGGTAGCTTAAGCCGGGGGTCACGGGTTTGAATCCCGCCGGCAGAGCAAAAGTTTTTCAATGTTCCTGGGTCTCGGATGTGTATTAATTCAATATGTTAGAAATCTTAAATATGTGTATAAAAGTATTAAATATATTTCCGCGGTCTGGTACCTGTAACACAAGACCCTCGGGTACTTAGTACGGGGCCAGACTGACGTGGTGCGTCCGTAGGAAGCGTCCATAAATATTAAAAATTATTAAATGAAAAAATATAATCCCAGGGGGGTTAACCAAATTGTATGGAATGACGTAAGGCGTAACGAATGCTTATGTCATATTTATACATTTTGTTTGACGATTCTACAAAAGCAGCAAGACGTTTAGATCGATAACCCCCCTGGAATCACCAAGCTGTTTACTTTTTTGTGCCGCTAAACTTATGCAACTCAGTTGCAGGAAAATTAGTTTATCGCACGGGAGTTTATCTCTATACTCTATATAATTAGTTTATCTCTATACCAAATTAAACTAAAATCGGTTTCAGCAGAAAGACACGAGATAACATTTGTGATTACTAACCTACCTCACATTACCTTCATGTAACTTGGGTAAACGAACAGCTTTCAAACAATTCACAACTAGAACATGAAAAAAGTTAAAAAAATTAAATGTAAGTCATATGTTAGTAATAATATGATCAAATATAAATTTATTATTTAGATATCACTTAATGGTTTAACCATTTTTTTAGCAGATGAATATATTTTCATACAAGAAAGCCTAACCTAACCTAATCCTACTTTGTGCTGGAAATTGTCATATAATAATTTAACCCGTGACCTCAACTTCTAATCACTAGACAAGGAATTTAATTTGTGTTCGTCGGACGGACGCGCGGACAAAAAACAGACGTCTGTCGGGATATGATCTGACCCGCCCTATCTCCACGAACAATCTCCATCTTGTTTAACATGTAATGCTTTTAATTAGATTATTGATTTCGATCTATACCGTATAATTAATCTACATTTTAAAATCGATGTTATCTTGCTAATTTAGAATTATCATCATCATCTCAAACATCAATATCGACATGCAGCTTGTTTCTGCCAATATCTTTGGCCTCATACATTATTTAACTAGCCGTGAAACTATAGTGCTTTCGATTAATCTAGGCGGTTACGGTCATTTACTCTCTGTAAAAAAATATTTACATTTCCATACAAACCGCTATTAATAACAAAATGGTGTGTGAGATTGACCGAAAACACTGTAGAACATTCAATATAAAAATTCGTTAATAAATACATCCCAGGGAACCCTTAAAATCGAACAAAGAGTATTTCTTTAAAATAAATCTCATTAAATCTCATCAAAGTCAGTTTTATAACATTTCACATTTATAATATCACAGTAGGAACTCGATTATCCGAACCTCAGCTAAAAGGAATCGCGATTATCCGGATTACAGACTAATTTTAAAAAAGTACCTAGAAGTCGTATTTTTGGGAGCATGAACGTGTTGGACGGAACATTCTTCACCCGGTAAATCATACTGTAAACAAATAATACGTACACACGTATATCTTAATTAAACACATAAGTGAAAGAAGCGGGTAAATAACATTTAAAAAAATGCCGGATTATTATATTTGCGTAAATGGACAATTTAGCACCGGAAAATGATTTGAAATTAAAGTAATTTGAAATCTATTTATAGCTAGATAAACAAGCTTGACGATGAAATCGCTAAATTACAAGATATACAAAAAAATTATGCGTAAAAATGAGTATTTACTCGAAGATAGTAAAATGTTAGTTCTTTTACTTATGTCTTTATTTATTTATTCATAAACATCGATATCGATTTACCTTTCCTGGTTTGTTTTTATGAAACGTATACGTAACTTGTATGAAACGGTTACACTATGTCAAAAACCAATATTCTTCATACTTTGGATTGTCCGAATGTCTATTGACAGCAATTAATCCAGTTAATCGATTTTCTACTGTAATTTGATTTTAGTAATATTCATCATCATCAACGTCTCAATCCCCACATCCAACGACTCTAAATCTCACAGTTTTAGTTCCAAGTTAATTATTACGAAATTTAATATTCACGGTCATTACCTTTCTCTTGACTACTAGACAAAGGAACATAATCCTGCTTCTGGCATTACCTGATGTTATTAACGATTTTGTGTGAAGCTGAGCATTATGTTTGCTGTGTTTGAAGAAGCCGCTATGTGGATCCTGGCTTACTGAAAAAAATAATTAAATTAAAAATACTGCTCAATATATATATACTTACCATTTTTTAAATTTTTAATATATTTACTACACTTACAAGCTTTTACTTAATATTATAGTATATATTATAGTTATTGAGTCTTAATATAGTTTGGTCATTTCGTATACTGTATCAATCATGAATATTCATGATTCGGGATATAGCATATGCATAAAAAAAATGTACAATCCATGTCAAAATTTCAATGCAACTTTGCAAAACTAATTTGAAACTTTAATCCGGTACCTTCATCGACAGAAGTATACATTCGGCAAAAAATGTCTGATTTAGATAAATACAAAAGGCACGTAGCGTTATTGACAAAGTTTCTGGGATATTGACGAAGCCGACCCTCGGATCGCAACTTAGCTAATGAAATAAAAAATAACAAGTGCACCTCAAATACAATGATATGAAAAGATTTTTTACGTGCGATACGCTTTACCTGCGAATACATTGTCTACCTCGGGTGCGCATGCGCAGGGTTAGCGATACACCAAAACGTGTCTCTAATCTCGATATTCATTTTTAACTGGGACTCATTATAAAATATTGTAAATTAACTTACATAATATGTTATTATAAGGTACAGACGCAGGTTTTGATAAAAATGAGCACATTTTTTAAGACACAGAATCCAGATGAAGGAGCTAGTTCAAGTAAAATAAAAGTTGATTACGAAAGAATAATATGAATCCTGAACAATAGATCGATCGAAACATCGTTACCAAATCCGTTACAAAAATAAGCCAACTAATTTACGAAAGATAAAACGCACCCCTGTTTAAGCTTGCGCGTCGTAACAAAAGATTTTTATAATTATTATTATTCATCTGCCTCATTTTTGTCACAGTTATCAATCAACATAAAGGCATCGCTCCGTCCCTCTCCCTCCTACGGTCTCCGATATCCCCATCCCTTTCCCCGGTATAATTATTGGAACACCTGGGCGCGAAAGAATGTCGCACAAAGAGATACGTAATGACGATCTTAGATCGGGGATTCTGTTACCGAGAAAACCTTTTGCTTCATTAATTATGAAACACAATATTCTTTACAATTTTCGTAAAATTATGTCCGTTGCGCTGTCATACGGCTTGATAAATTACCTATGTTGCGCCTTCTGGTTAACAAAAAAGTGGATGCAGCTTTGTTTCTCGCTTATTTAGTATTCAGCTCCTGTGTCAAATGTAAGGTGCCTGCGTGGTAAGAAATTAAAATTTTAATTTTTAATCAAACATCATTTGTTACGCGACTGTACTCTAAAAAGTTTGGTATTTTAAGTGAAAAGTTTGGTAGGCCACTGGAAACTTTTGTTTTACGTAATCTTAAGAAAGAATATTATCTACTTGTTAACACACTAGGTCACGTCCGCGGTTTCGCTCTCGTGGAATTCTAAAATCGCGTATATTTCAACAAAGTGTATAAGTACCTAGTTAATCAAAATCAAATTAAGTTTGTGGTTGCTTTGTAAGGACATGAAGGAAGGATCCAAACAAATCAACACTTTCGCATTTATAATATTATTTTAGCCGGGGAGGTGAGGGTGTTATTTTTCTAGTGACTCTAGCGTCGTGGAGACCTAGTGTCTTCGTTTTGTAAATTAACGTTAAAATTTTTTTTTTTATTTTAGCAGTGGGATACTACAGCACGCTGCAGCGATTCTAAGGTTATAAAAAGAAATGTGTTTGAAAAAATAGTTTACATTGAATATAAAATTGGACGATTTTAGACAGCAAAGCCTAAAGCATTTAATTGAATGTGAATTAAACTATATTGTAACACGAGATAATATTATATGGATATTTGTAGAGTACAGTGTAGTCTGTATTTGTACGGGTTTGCAGCTAGGTACCTATAGTCAGTACTTAGACTTCCAATGCTTACATTAAGCAGATTTGATCCCGCTTAGCGCCCGAGGTGTGGACGTAAATGTCCATAACTCACATACTTACACGATGGTCTTAGTGGCCACGAACACAGGCGACAGCGGATAATGTCTTATATAATAGCAATTTAAAAAAAAAGAGTTACTCTATTGATCCTCCAGTATTGGTAGCCCTTGTGGTTTTCAATTTTTTATGCAGTTTGCAAATCGTTATTTTTGCCGATAATAAATAATCTAAACATCTAATTCCGAGAGAAAAGTTATTAGTTTTCCTAAGCCTAAATTACGATAGTTTCTATTCTAATCATATTCATACTTTCAAGGTACTATAATGGTAAACGCACATATTCTATCAGAACTAAACGAGACCAACGGGGACAACGAAAGAATTTTGAATTCGATATAATATTATATACCACGGAACCTCGCGCACTTGCCCGCGCCGAATCATCCGATTCGTTCGTTGTCAAAGTCAATGAGGGCTAGACCACAGAACAGGAATAACATTACAGAATGTGCACTCCATATAAACAGCCGGAGATCTGGCAAACCTACGCGCCTCGATCTCGGTCGAATCTGGATAGAGTTACAGTCGCGAGTGATACATAGTGTCAAGCGGATGGTGACGCTTGAAATATTACGAAAGATTATAATAAGCGTAAAAATCATAACGTGCATTGTACTGTTTATAGTTGCCTAAAAGCAACATTAACACATTCGAAATTAACATTTTGAAGTTACTGGAAAATTACGAAATAAATGATTGTAACAATGATATATAAATACAATTATTTTAAGTTTACAGTCGACATGAATGAAACCTATCCAAGAATATACTTATAATGTAATGTACTATTAATAGAATAAAATAATAATTTCCAGTCGTTTTCGACTATACAACCGTAAAATTAGTATTATTGAGAGAATTCATATTAAATGGGGCGATATTATGTCGTTTTTGATATGTCAGAATAATTAATTTCAGCCAAATAATTACTTAATTTGTGTCACCAAACAAATAAACAAACATACGTATTAACAATAATTACAATACCTGAAAGATACCGAATCAGACGAATATAATAACATTAGGTTACACTTTCGGTCTGGTAATTAAAGTACTACCAAGAGGCAGCCCTAGCACATGTCACAAGCAGCGCGGCTGTCAGTTTCTATATCACAGGACGGGAGTGCATATACTGAATCATACCTTTACTGTGGCTAGACTTTGATTCGATCGATACTCATAAATATGCGTTCACAATTATTGTCTTAATACTGTGTCGCTACCGCTTCCTCGTCAGTAGTGTCTGTGGCCCCACACTTAAGGTTCTGTTGCACTGACGAGCAAGTCGTTAATGAAGAAATATGCGCGCGCGAGATAAGTCGTGCGATCGTACCGTCTTTTAATTATGGAGTATACTCCAAACTCTGAGTTATATTCCATCTGATACACCATAGTCGGGTTATTGTGTTCAGGCTTAAAGATATTTATTTTCTTAAAGATCATTACATTGTTCACTCGCTGCCGCATTCTGAGACAAATATTAATTATTACTTGATTGTAATTAAGAATTTCTATAAAAGAGAATTTTAAGTACTGTATTTTTTTATTATTTCGTAAAATGATAATAATTTTAGTCTTCTTAAGTATACGCCAATTTATTGTATTTGAAATGAAAAAGTTTTCGTCTCTAAGTGCAGCAGATAGAAACTTAAATAATTTGCAGTTTAATATTTTTAAGCACACTTTTTTACCCTTTTGTTTAAAAGTTTTATTTTTAGAAATAATTTTTGTTATTACATCCAAACTCACATTTTTATGAGGATTTTGAAAACCTGTAGTAGAGATTATTGGCCAAAAATGTATGATTGTACTCTAGCTTAGAACAAAGGATACTAATTAAGATTTTGGAAAATGTTGGGAAAAAGTGATTTTTTAAAAAAAATAATAAAAAGCACACGATTTAAAAATAAAATAATTATAATTACATTTCAGATACTTTATCAAATTTTCTATACTCCACATGCTTGTCACGGACGCCATGTCGCAGTAACCGGTGGTACTCAGTCCAGCGCGTTGTGGAACATCGTTTTAGTGGGTAGGGCTGCGCCCAGCCGTAGTAAGTCCCACATATCCGCAGTAGGAGCCCCATCTCCTGCGGAGTACGTCACAGCATTTCTCTACTTAAAAAAAGTCTCTACACGCTTCACAAACTTTAAACTCGTATCATAGAAAATGTCCATTGAATCTCCTATTGTCAAAGTTTGGACAAACAAAGGTAATTTTTACACCTGCCCAGAAATTTTATCCTTAGTGTTACTTGGAAATGCTTTTTTTGTGAGATTAACATAATCTACATTGTCTTTGGTCCTTTATTTATATTTCTTAACCTAAGATTAGCCCTTAAACTATTATGTACTACATTACTTATGTTTTTGTAGTAATAATACTATAAGTCGAATTTAAGTCGAACACATACCTACGTAAAATTATAACCATTACAAAATATTAGTATTATCTACAAAATATGAAATATAGAGACAAAAAACGTAGTCACATAAAACACCTCATTTTGGGGGCATTTTGATCAATTTTGTATACCGTTTTTAAGGGTCATGCTTCGGGCATGAATGCTCGACTAGTGTGATACCACGGCCTCTCAGGAAACTAGCGTGAAACGGCGTTTTGCTGTGTTGCGTTCAGTGATTGAGTTTACCGGTGGCCCAACTTCCCTTATCCCCCTATCCCTATTCAAATTGCCTATTCCCTGTGTGTCCATGGGCACCCGTCCACGGCAACCCGTCTGCTCACTTACCCCCTTAATATAAAAAAATGATCTTGTGTATAAATACAGTTTCTTTTAAAGATATAACATATTAATATTTTTAAAAAAATCAACGAAAAATACAAACGACGCACGATAAATAACGGCAAAAACTATTTACACCCCACGGAATACCCCGCATAATCCCATATCTCAGGATATTGGGTAAACACCAATATATAAAAAACAACGCATAATCAAATTGAGTATCAATCCCCGTGATGATATTTCAGCATAATAAATTGAATCTATATACGGTCAAGCAAATCCCAGAATGTGTTTGCTTAGGGCAGCCCACCCCAAAATATTGACTTTGCCGGTTTGCCGAAGTCGCGTCGATAGCTTTTTCCACTTTTTTCCTCGTTTTAAAAGATTATAAGGCTGTTTGTCGAAGATATGGTAAACCAACTTCGCGGAATTAGACAATTATTGATTCTTCGATATCTATTGGATTTACGATGTCCTAAAGCTCTGTTTACACGTTCGAGGTTCTACATTCTACAGAAATGATCTTTTGCTGTTTACAATGGGTGTGTTCTAAAATATAATCCAGTTTAATGACTAGCGTAAACGACGTCTGGAATCTACGCCATATTGTTTAATACGTTTTGAAATATTTAATTATACTAATAGTACAAAGCTGAAGAGTATGTTTGTTTGAACGTGCTGATCTCAGAAACTACTGGCCGGAATTGAAAAATTCTCTTGTTTTGTTTAAACCATTTATTCAGGAAGACTAAAAGCTATTTAACATCCCGCTACGGCCGAAAGGAGCCGAGCAGTTAGCAAAAATTGATGTGGAAACGAGATAATTCATAAAGTTACACGCGGACGTAGTCACGGGCAAAAGTTAGTGTTGTTATAATACGTTAAACTTATCTCACCAGTTGCGTTGACTTCTTCAGGATTGGCCGGAATATTGGTTTGGGTGTTATTTCGGAACCTAGGCGAGGTCAATATTTTCTAGGTCAAAAAAACTCTCAGCTGAAATGTTACTGGCTACGTCACACTTTCGAAATAAAAAATGTTCCTATTTGCAACACCATAAATCTTTAGCACAGTTTGCGGTATATTGTAGTACACGTTTATGAAAAGACTCTTAAAGACAAACAACCTTTGTCTATTGGTAAATTAAAAGCAGGTGAAACAATACTTTTTGTACGTAGGTGGTGTTACCTGGACGCACTCAAGACGCAGGTCTCATTGTTTGACAAGGTTGACAATATTACAGACAAAAGAATAAAAATCTTTTTTGTTTTAATAATTTTTAAAACATAAATTATAAGTCACGTTCTATATTTCAAAAGTGGTTATTGTTGAAAATAATATATATTTTTATTTCAAATGACTTTAATTACTAAACGAAAAATTGGTACATACAGAACTTTCAATGTAAGTAACATTGTGAACAACGTAGCATGAGAGTAAAGGCGAAACCGCACTAATACGACACGACACTGCGTGACACTTCAATATAACTGATGTTTGTACTCTGTACGTTTGAGTATAACGTCAAATTACGTTTGTAAAGACTCAGTTCCTTGTTGGTTGAAATCTTAAAAGTTGACATTAGACATTTAAGGTCTACCTTAAATTTCTAAGGTCAACTTTTAAGATTCAACCCAATTTCTTTCTTTTCCCTTTGTTATTCATTGTAAAAATTATGTCTTGATTTATGTTCTCTTTTGGAACGCCTTGCTTAACTGTAGTAGACCACCCATTCAGAAACACCAAAAATCTTATCGTTTTGTTTAAATGTTAAAAAATATAGCATTAACGCCTTTTTAATGCTATATATATTAAAGTAGCACTGCAACGTCTTTTCTATATTTAAAAGAAATGTCAAGATTCCCTACTTCTTTTCCACATTTTTAATGTTGGTTTCTCCAGATAGGTACTACTCGGAGGATAAAAAACAAGTAAAACGTATAATAACTCAATAAGACAGACCTCTCCTACCTACATCACATTATATGTAAGAAGTAGTGTTCATTACAGGTATTTCACAAAGATCTGTTCTATAGATGTGTCCATTTCATTAGTCGCTAAATGAACACCTGAGCGGCAATCGCTTCTTTAATGTGACATTTAAGTATCAGGAATAATTAATGGTGCGTCCATTTCTCATAAAGCAAAATGTACGTCCATTGATACAAACCATTGTCTCCACCCCACGCTCACCTGCCTTCAATGAAGGCGTACAATAAAAATAGCATTTTTTATTTTTCTTCTCGTTTTTGTCGGTGGCGAATCTATATTTCACGCCGAACAATTATCATTGTCTTTGGCACGGTGCGGTGAGGTTGGAGTTTATGCTTTTATATGTAAAGTCTTTTCTGTATAAATTTAATTACTTAAAAAAAAGTACGGTCTTTGTATAATGTGATAGATTAAATCTCAGCTTACGGCCATTAGCCCGGGTATCAAAAATAGCAATAAAGAGTTACAAATTGATTTATAGCAATTATTGGAAATACATACGTAGTTATTAAAAAAAGGGAAAGCCAGATTTAAAAGTGATTTAACCGGGAGCAAAATTTACTGCAGGCAATAAATATCACATGCGCCGATGTCGCCATTTTTTAAACCCATTAAAAATCCTATCAATGACGCTCGGTTGACAGATATCGATAGAAGTGTATTGTTGAAATCTGCCCGTCTCTTTTCCGCGCGTGTTAATGTTACTTCTAATGTGAGAAATTAAAACGAACGCGCGTTACAAATTTCAATAAATAAGCAAATAAATTGCGTTTCAATAAACTATTGTTAGGGTAATGTTGATTTATATGAATATTCATATCGTTAACATTTACAATATGGAAGCTGAATTTAATAATAATATTTTAATACCCTCCATTCTATTGTTATTTTTCGATACGGAAACTAATTGTTTCTATTTATTTTATTGTATTCTTTAATGTAGAAATATGGGTTAGTAAGATTACTTTTATGTCATGGTCTGTACTTAAAACTACTTTGCTCTATTTTATTCTAAGTGTAGATGTTTTCATTTAATATCTAAATGCCAAAATTTAAAATTGTGTATATTTACGTTTTACTTATTAGAATTAAGCTGGCATGTCAAAGTCTTATTTAACAAAACCGATTCTAATAAGAATCGAGTATTTACTTATCATTTAACAAAATCTTCGATTTTTTTTCGGATTCCTTTATTCCTTACTTCGTAAACGTATAGACAATTTTCTAAGTACCTTTCGTGGTAATGCTATTCAACCGCCATTTGCACTAAAATATCATTGAAATCGGAAAACGCTTACAGTTAGCCAATAAAATCACCTAGATCGAATGCAGTGTCATGTCTAAAAGCGATTCGTCGTTGAGTAAACATGTTTTTTAAATGCTACCTAACTTGTCTTTTTTATATCGCTATTTGAATATTTCCATCGTAGTGAGGTTCGTGTCACGGCGCGGCACGGCCTCACGTGAGAGATATTTATAAAAGAAAGCAGTGGATCACAGATATTGCGTTATTTCCAATTTAATGATTGCTAATACCAAATCGGTAGCACGGTATCGTTTATTACCCATATCGTCGAACACACTAATACTTTGATTACACGCTTACCATGATCACCTCGGCTTCTTTTTTGGAAATAATATAAAGGGAAATCTGTCATTTTATATCTAAAATCCGTCAGTGTTTGAGTGCTCATGCTAAGCATTTCGCTACGACACTCGAGCATTTCCCCGACCCTTCTAATGCATGCAGTGCTAAATGTAAACATTAAAAAATACCCCCCATAATGAGTAATCAGCTTTTGAAATGTTACACCACAAGCATTAAACCGGCAAAAAACTAACAAGAGCGTCGAAGAAAAAAACGCGCTGTATGCAAATGTCACCGCTACTGTAGTCATTACCCGCCATGGATAACAACAGTCATTACGCGGATAATTAGAAAAAAAATCACCCTGTAACAAAAACCGCTTACGGGAGCACCCACATAGTTTGTTTTGAATATAAAAAAAAATTAAAAAACACAAGGGCGCCGCGTCTTATGCAGAAAAAACTCCTTACATATTCACCCTCGCGAATTCTATTTTTAATGAAAGCTTTTTTTTTCTCGCAGTTGTTTTGACGGATCGCAATCTAGCCACTAATTGCTTTTTCCTCCTCGGGGTGAGAGTTTTACCTCGCGAAATTACATTTTATTAATTGAATAATATTAATGATACTTCCTCCCGGCGATCAATCTTTAATGACGTTTTTATTCGTCGGAGTCTCCTTCGCACTGCGCGTTCGTTTTTTTGTCCGTCCGATATCGATGTTAATTATGTATCTAATGGCTCCCGTGATACACTTTCATTAATAACATCCCGGGCGACATCGCCCGCTCCTCGAGATTTAATAACCACGACCGGGGCTTGATTTATAGCGCTGGCGCATTAAAAAAACGCACTCGACTCACTGTCAAGTTTTTTTTTATGAAGTCCGTGACAGAATTGTTATTCAAATTTTGGATTTAGAACTTTATTAGCGGGTCGCGAAACAACGGCACGCGCCGCTTAACGCGGCCACCTAAACTGACAGCTGTCGCAGCTGAGATATTAAAAATATCTGTGCTAAATAAACAAACCGTGATTTGATTCCGAACGTATAAATTGCGTATTGTTCTCGTCCATTTATAAATGCCTTTTAACCATTTCGTTTTATTATCATAACGATTTTTTTGCAGCGAATCCGCGCGCGTATAATTTCTTTTGTTGCGCGGGCTGACATTGTTTTTTTTTTATTCATTTTTTTATTGCGTCGCGGTGTAACATCGACCGGTGATTTATTCTCCCTCTAGAAACAACGGCGTGGCGCGATTAGCTGCGATCCTAATATCTAATTACTATGGAGCGGCACGTACGGCATAACTCCTGCGATGTGCTTTACGATATTGGTATCACATATTTTGGCGGTTCCTCGTATTTATCGGTCGGTATTTTCCTATTCGTTACACCTTCATCTATAGGTACACATAATAAAACAGTAAACTTGGCGTGTCTGTACATTTAGTATTTTTACAAGATTGTCAATGTTGGGGGGCTAAGGAACATTAATAGAACACAAATCGTCAGAAAAAATGTTGTCTATTTGTCTGTTTGTCTGTTTGTACGCGCTAATCTCCGGAAGTACTGGACGGATTTGAATAAATCTTTTTGTTTTATTTAATAGCTATTAGGTCTGGGCAACATATAGGATACTTTTTATCCTAGGAAAATGTACGCGTGACAAAGAAATTTTCGCGCAACGAAGTTGCGGACACCATCTAGTTAACTTAATAAAATAACAGCAAATTTCGCTTTCTTTGGGCTTTGGACTACATTCTAAACCCCTAAAATATATTTTCAAACAAAAGAAGCATCTGAATTTCCCTGTTAATTCTGTAATGTTGGTAATCCCGACCATCTCAGACAATGGCTGAATGGCATTTTTAATATTATAATTAATGTTGTCGTTGTGGCGCGGTGACGGGACTCCGGACGGAACAATAGGGCTCCTAATACCCCACGAGATATAAATACGATTTTTTCGTAGAAACAAGAAGCTACCTGCGATAAGACAACCGCTCGGAATTAATTTAGATTGGTCATTCTTTGGGTGGTTTTTTATTAATTTCGTAGATAAGATACGAGACTGCTTAATGTGCGTACGCGTGGTAGTAATTACTCATCCTTTTGTACGAGTGTCAGTTACAAGATGCGATTCGTAACAAAGGAGATTCTTATAAGAGGTTTAGGGTTTTTCTTATAAGATCATGCCAACGTTTTTAATATAATCCCACTAGCAAGGGTTAGTATTATACGCAAGCACTTAACATAAATATAAACCTTGTTGCCGTTGGAGAACCATGCTTCGGCTCGACCGGAGTGATACCACGGACTAACAGAAAACTGGCGTGAAACAGCGTTGTGCTGTGTTTCGTTGAGTGAGTGAGTTCACCGGTGGCCCAACTTCCCTTATCCCTATTCCCATTCCCTATTTCCTCATAAAGGCAGGCAACGCACTTGCGACTCTTCGGATGTCGCGAGTGTCCATGGGCAACAGCAGTTGCTTTCCATCTGGTAACCCGTCTGCTCGCTTGCCCCCTAAATATCATAAAAAAACTAACTACCACTGTGAAATTTTAATCTTTATGGTAGCTTACGATGTATGTTTCGTTAGATTTTAAACCCAATCGAATAAACAAACATTTCTACTTTTCCGTTTCCTTTAATCTTCAGCATCCAAAAGCTGTATAGATGAGTAATTTTAATTTATCTAGTAATCTAACCCTCCGTCCGCCGGCCGAACCCTTCTTGCTCCATACAAAAAACGCTAATAGTTAAAATGTACGCACATATATTTTTTTACTTGTGGGTACGAGTTGGCAATAAAAAACTGCATTATATCACCGTACCCCCTTATTATGTGACACAGGGGTCTCGGGGGGGACGTGCGTGTGTGCGTGTTCTATTTGGGACGGGTCTTCTGTGTGTGTACACGCAAAATACTTTTTATTGTTTCATCGTTCTTGTAATTTTATAACCATCATTAAATCCTTGGATTAACGTCATATATACAGTTTTCGGCACTTAAAATTCTACCTTCTTGGGGGTTCAACATGGTAGATAAAAATTTTTATGATTTACTTTGAAATATCATGAGGTTAATAACAGTCAAAATATTTTGATTTGGTTGGTTTAATAGCCTGCTAATAGATGGTAGTTGAACTTTTCTTAAAAAATTTTAACTTGGTAAGTAAGGCCTAAACTAAACGCTGCGACGCTGATAACAAAGAACACCATAAAAACAAATAACCCTTCTATATTTTGTTTTTAATTTCAAACCTTAATAATTGCTAATAGCTGGAAGTGCGCCAGCAACAGATTGGTTTCTATTAGATAGTGGATCTCCGACTAAAACGTAAAGCAATTTAAAATACGTCATAACCGGTCACCGTAAACTTTATTAAATTGGAGTAAAACAAATAAACATTAAGGCTAAGTCCGTATCGCTATTCCGCGCCATAAAAATAATCAAATATATTCGTTCCATCTCATTTGGCGGCGTCTTAAACGATTTCTCTCGTCGGACCTTTATTACCGAAAACATAACTCCTCATTTTCTTTTTTATCCCCTCACATCTCCCGCCTGGGGTAGCCCCTACCCCATATTTTTATGTATGCTTACGCTTTAGATTTTTTCTGCTGTCGTAATTATTCAGGGCTAATGGAACGTGTAAAATATTGAATGGTCTTTGCGAAAATATGATAATTATCTTGCCTTGCCTTTAGAAATGTAGGATCGAAATGTGATGTTCACAAAGACGGGATGGCGCAAATATGACGGCACAACTTCTTGATATCGCTACGGGAAAAAACCTGCGCGTGGTCATTTTTGAGTTTACGTGTGCAGCGAAAGGGTTATTATTTATCAATTGAAGACATCTGAACAAATCTGCCGAATTTTTGCGTAAATGGACACTTTACGACCAGAAAAATGATTTGACGTTAAAATAATATGCATTTGATGTATAGCTAGAAACACTAGATAAATATTGAAATTGGTAAGTTACAAGGGAAATAGGTAAGTTACATGGGAAAAAATAGTATTTATTTGAATTTCCCGCTTTTTTCACTTATGCCTTTAATTTTTTGTACCTTACTTCTAATTTTAGTCAATTACTTTAAGTAGTTAATTTTTCACCACACTCATAACTCACAGACAAAATACTTACGGCCCCCGCTGCGCTCTTTTACGTCCAGAAAACACATTTCCGTAATCACCTTATAAAGGGATTACTATAAATAAAGAGGAAAAAGGAAATTAACCGCATTAGAGGAAAAAATCCCGACCCCTCGCAATATGTGGGCTCCCACTGATAAAACACTTTATGTACCGCTGTAAATGAAACAATGTGTTATTATATATTCATATCAGGTAACGAATATTCGACCTTATTATCAGTGCAGTAGAAACTAGTTTAGCTTTTTAGCGATGTAAGAAATTCATCATTCCAGTATAAACAGGATTACAATATTTGATTTCCATGTTGTATCTCTGTCTCATCTTTTAGTGAAGAAATTGTAGTGATAACTCTAGTTTAATCTGGATTTGTGCGGTTTAAATCCGGTATAAAGTGGAAACCAATTTTGTTAATAAAGCAATGGCTAGGCGAAAATATCTCCCTTAATTTGAAGCGATCATGTTTCAAGGCCAAATATTGAATTTTACTTTTACATGTGCTAATGTAAACTTACTTTTTACTTTTAGATGTACTAACGTATACAAAGCTATTTCTACAGTTTTTAATAATACAGTTACTCCTATAGAACTTTATAATAGTAACTTAATTTGTGGACCTTTCGTTAAATCTAAATTTTACCGTCCCATAATTTTCGACCCTAACTCAATAAAGATATTGCTGATGTCTTGGCGGGTTCTGATTAAACCTTCATTAGATTATTTCAATTACTGAGTTCTCCCCAATCGTGGACTGTATTTTAGTTCAATATGGCCAATCGTAGTACCTTCGTTCTATCTTGTAGGTTATGGATAAAGCATTAGCTTTTTCGTTGAATCAATATTTTTTTGGGGAAATTTGAGAAAAATATGTTATGAAATGACAGTACTAATTTATTGAAAAGCAGCGCATTTTATCTGCGGAGACTTTTTGAATTTGGAATTAATTACATTTATAAAGTTCGAAACCTCGAACTGCACTCACAAAACCAACCTCGAAATGACCGAGTACTTTGACGAAAACAAAATGGGTCTCGTTTAAATTGCAAATGTCATTCAGGCATCGGCGAAATGTTCGGGAACGTCGAATTCATTTTCGGGACTACATAACATGGCCTTGGTACTGCGATTCATAATGAAACAGCACCTCAATGTCGGCGTAGAATGTGGTAGAATGACCATCAACATTAGTCTAGCAAGTTCACAATCAAATAGTCATATATTCTGCAACCTATATTCGAAAGGCAAGCCACACATTCTGATGTTGCGAGTGTCTATGGGCGACGGTAGTTGCTCTCCGTCAGGTAACTCTTTTACTCGTTTGTCCCCTTACTTTATATAAAACTAAAAGTGGCAAAATAATAAATAGACCATGTGGGTCTCATGTTTTTTTGGTAGGGCTCTATTTTTACTTTGAAACCCTTCTTAAGAAAGACGCGTAGATATAAAGCATGAAATTGTTCCCAGTTATAGTTAATGTGGAGAATAACACGACAATCATACACGAAATACCCTTTTGTCTATGGTTGAAGTTTGAGACCTTTATGCCAAATTGAAGTCTGTGATTGAATTGAAAATAGACTATAGATTTTTTAAGTTCCTCTACACAATAGATTTTTTTTTTTAATTTAAACACGACTGTTGTGTATTACTTTACTTTGTTATAATCTGCTGTTCTGTAAGTGTTGTGTGATGACGAAATAAAAGTATTCTTATTCTTAAATATTTATGGTCGATTTTCGACCACAGGGCGACTTCGCCTTAATAATTTCTAATCTAATAAAAAGGTCATTTGTCTTAGAGCGAGTGTCCAGCAGACTCACCTAAGAAACAAAATCCATATTAATGCTAGCAACGGTAGACGAAACAGTATATATGGCATTAATATGGAGTTTATAGTAAAATATTTCTAAGGTCGCGACCTGTTATGACGGGACTCTCCGAGTCGGCGGCATTTTACCAGCTCTCTTTCTCCATTGTCATACCACTGAGTCTGTACCCTAATTCCACCCTTGCTTGAAGCTGATCATCTCAGCTATCATTACTCTACACTCATATTCTACACTCGAAAAACACAACCCCTTTTATCCCATCAGGTTTATTTTACCCGAAAAACTGAGGGTCGTTAATGAAATTTCATTACTTTGGGAAATTATAACGCGATCGATAAGCTTACTGTAGAGATGTGCTTTATACTTCTGACGTAAAAAAATAAAGCCCCTTAACTAGGGTTGTGCTACGTTACATAAATTGTCGATAACATTGCATCAATGTATTTGATGTTTAAATTATATTTGATGTACATTCAGAAATTACTTTTTTGACGCAGTCGTATATTCTATGGGTCCCGTTGTCTATCAAGATGCATGAAACCTTGACCCAATGCAAGTAGTCATGTCGCATTTATAAACATTTTTCTCAAAACCTTTTTTCATTGGCGCGTGATGTTTTGCTTTACCTTGTTTATGGAAAATTCCGACATGTATTTTAATAAAAACGAGACTTTAAATTTCGAGTATTTTATGTTGAATTTTTCCATAAATTTCCTATACAGGGTACATTTTATCAATCGTGTTTGCGCAATGTAATATCTGATTCATATTCCGTCACGTGTGACTTTTTCATATAACGCTTCTTCTACCTGCATATTATTTTAATATTGAGTCTTGCGTCTGGCCATAAAAAGTATGAAAGAGTCTAGACATCAAATGTGCCACAAGGCCAAATTAGGGAATAGCTGTTTATTTAGTTACCTCTACAATTAATGAAAAAGGTATCTCTTATCAAAAACATTATCCATCATAATGTCACAGTCATATTTTCATTTATGGTCAATGTGTCGTGTCTATTATTATCTATGTGTAAAAAATCAACTATGCCACATACAAACTCGGTTATCGATAACTCAATGGAGCATCACTAAACATCTTATAGCTATCGATAAGTCATTTTTATAAACAGAGGTGAGTGTCGTATTTGCCCGGGCGCGGGACAACACCGGGTCACCCTGGGCACACTTGGGATACACTAAGGGCGCACAGGGACACACCGGGGCCTCCACTCCGCACCCTCTTTTTATAAACAATTTTCCTTCACTTTCGTAATTATAGATTTTTTCGCCTCCACAGCCGTCTTTGATCAAGGCAAAGTCGAAATTTGAATGAATATTTCACTCAAACTAATCCCATTAAAAAGTTTTATAATGTTTATTAATATTTATATGAATCATAATGATATGGTCGTCGATATTATTATTGAGAAATTAAGCGCAAAGTAACTACATACTTTATTGCAGGACCAAACGGAGAAATCACCTCTTCAACATACTCAAGCGAGCTGTAATAAATGTTTGGGAAGCCATATTACTCTATACGGTAGGGTGATTGTAGATTTGACCCTAGTAGTTGTTTAGACAGTCTATCATGGGGAACTCTGTCAATTCCTACCGTATTACCTACGTTATTATCACCACGGCCTCACAGAAAACTGGCGTGAAACGGCGTAGTGCTGTGTTTCGTTTAGCGAGAGAGTTTACCGGTGGTCCAACTTCTCTATTCTCTATTCCCTCATTAGACGGCAGTTGCTTTCCATCAGGTTACCCGTCTGCTCTTTGCCCTCTAAATAACATAAAAGAAAAACTCTATAACCATATTATAATGTTTACTTTGTCCTTAAACATTATAGGATTTCCTCGGGCAGTATTGATATTGGTATAAAATACCTTAAGGGCTTGTTTCACCATTTCCTGATAAGTGTCGGATTGATTATCCGCAACTTATTTGACTTAGGGCCTGTTTCACCGCTTTTTTGTCAAATCCATGAAATCCACGACTTTTTTGTCAAAAAAGTGTAGGATAGACTATCCAACAATTTACAGTAAGCGGTGAAAGAGGCCCATATTCTATATAATCGTCTGTCAGATAAGTTGTGGATAGCCTATCCGACACACCCAAATAGATAGCCCAAAAGAGAAAAGAATTAAAAAGCAACACAATAGGCGTCCTGTGACTGTGCTTATTAAAAAACCCGATTCCCCTCTTAAGAAACTTGACTCATAAAGGTTGGTATAATTTTTCCCGTGAAACTTTTTGATTAGATAGAATATCGGGGAGGCAGGGTGGTTCGCCAATATTGTATTATAATTATTGTTTTTCCTCCCCCCAAAACCCCCAAACCCCCCCAAATACCGCACAACAAAAGTTTAAGCCATTTTTAATACACCCCAAGATGAACGCTGGAGGCGTCGATTTGTGCGTTTTAGCTTCAAGTAAAAAAATAAATGTACGAAATGTGGAGTATCTTTGAAATAAACTTTATGAATATAATGTAAATGAAACACAGTGTGTAATAAAACGTTAAGGGTGTGTACGTGTCCCCTATAGTTTACTGTAAAAATAGCAGCGCTAAAATCCGTCTAGACAAAATTCGTTTATAGTTCATTCATTCATCATTTTTTGCAACAAAAATTATTATACTAACTAGTAGATGCCCGCAACCTCCTTGCGCAAAATTTGTATATCACGCTGGAGCCGTTTTTCTGAGATAAAAAATATCCTAAATGTTGCCCAGACCTAGTAGCTAATAAACAAAAAAAGATTTATTCAAATCCTGAGATTACCGCGTACAAACAGACAGACAACTTTTTTGTCGATATGTTTTCTATTACAGTTTCTTTGACTTATTACTGTTTCTGTGTAAATGTACAGACACTCTAATATTACTGTTTTATTATATTATCCCCCATAATATATAGGATACTTTTTGTCCCGGGAAAATGTACAGTTCCCGCGTGATATACAAATTTTTGCGCAACGAAGTTGCAGGCACCAACTAGTCCTAACTATTGTAGTTATCCATTCTTCTATACAAATATTATAAATGCGAAAGTGTGTGTCTGTCTTTTCATCTACTCCCTTATTCATAAAAATATTTGAACAGTGTTTAGCTAATCAAGGTTCGCTCTCCCTTTCTGTCGTGTGACGATTTTAATATTCCAGAAAAGGACTGCGAATTTTGATTAGCCAAATACTGTTTAAACATTTTTATAAGGGGGTTAGTCTTTATATAAAATTAGATTGACACCCGTTGATGACCAACTCCGTTGCGAAAAAATTCGTTCATCGCCGTAACCGTAACTCTACATTTTGCTGGAATAAAAAATAGCCTATGTCCTTCCCCGGGACTCAAAGTATATCCGTAACAAACAGCAAAATCAGTTCAGCGGTTTGAGCCCGAAGATTTGCATTTATAATATTAGTATTAATTATGACTTGAATATTTAAAAATTAGTTGTGTGTAGAGACAAAAAAAATGCGAGTTTCCGATTAACATTATTATCCTTAAGTTAAAATTTACAACACACTATACCTAACATCATAACTTCCATTACATAGTTGGAACTCGCATTATTGGCAGCGCGCCATGTCAATATTTACCGATTTAAAAATCGAACCCCTCAAACCGCGTCAATAGAATTCGAAAATCGAACGTTGAGTCTGACGTGTGCTCCTGTCACTTGCAAAGTTTTTTTTAAGTGTTGTTAAAAATAATTGTGGCAAACATATACCTATCAACATAGTCCGTTTTAGGTTATTTTATTGTTGTGTTGTGAAAGTCACTCTTAAGTCAGGACCATAAATATCAGAGATAAACAGAACACTTTATTTATTTTTACAACAATGTTTCTGACACTCTAATTGAATTGTAAAGTGTAAAAACTTGATTATAATTGGAACAATATTAGGTCAAAGTACCATTGCTTCGGTTTTTAATGCAACTTAAATATCTTGCATTATTAAAGGTGTCATTTATAGTTTTCAAACACAATGATAAGAATATTTACTATATAACTCATAATATTAACGTTTTGCCGTGAACTGTATATTCACCGATTGTTTCCATTTCGGTCTTGGCCGGTTTCGTGCGCACTATTAATGACGCTGCGCAAAAAATTATCGACATTTTCCGAATTTATCAATTTAAACCCCAAAATATAAAATGTCAGCCGCATCGCGATTAGGGTTGTCCCCCGTTTTTTCAATTTAAACCATTGAATCGCCGCGGCCTTTCCGATGGCGTACAATGGCAGTTTTCAATAAGATTGGTTACACTACACTAAGCAATGCAATCAATCAAAATGCATCGGTCGGCCGAGCCCAGCCCACAGCTCGAGTCGCGGCAAAATTGTGCTATTGTAATATTTAATAATAACATTTTGTTTGTAAATACGTGGAATTAATCAAATATGTAACGTACAAACACTCGATACGATTAAGATGAAATTTAAATCTTAGGCTTGGCAGTTCGTATGCTCTCCAGCGGCCTAGGTATATAATCCACACGAGCTGCTCAAACTCAAATATAATTTACGTAAACCTAATTACAGTCGTGACTTGCCATATTTAGTAGTTGCTCTAAACAAATATTGTTCAAGCTCTCTGTGCAATTGGGGAAATATGATTTTGTCATTACATAGTACTGACTCGTCTAATGATCATAGGGTACGTAAAAATGGTTAAAATATATTTTTCCCCTAAATAACCGACTCGATATCTGTGTATCGCCCACCTACGTCCAAAACGCTCAAAACCATTTTTTTACTCGCCAGGAGCCTTTAAAAATTAATTTATTAGCTGGCCTATAATTTCACCCGTTTCAAATGTCAAATTAGTAAATTAAAAATGCATGGACCCGCCCCCGACCGCCTCGCGCGTGTCTCAAACATTTCTTCATTTGTTTTAAACATGTTTTACTTTTGTTATTTTTGTTAAACTTGCCTAATTATAGTTTACCGAACGTTTAACCTACAGTTTTCTTCCCACAGTTTTTCCCGCAATGAAAATTCCCCCACGAGGAAAACAATTCGAGTAATAACCTGTAAGCGCCCTAATGCCTTAATTACCAGCACTAACCTGCCTCAACTTCCCGGGCCTCCGCGACCCTCCCCGCTAATTGTTAAGCCCTAACCGCGCGCGGGTTAACCCTGCACCGACATGCAAATTAACCCTTTCTCTGGTCGTTTACAACTCTTTATTGAATTAGAGCCGACGCCGACTCGACAGAGGGTCGAGGGATGATATCTTGTTTGTAAGATTTCGGCTTAATTAATGACTTAACCCTTCTCTGTCATTAAGCGTTGAGGTTTGGTGTTTAATTACAGGGAGGAAGGGTTAAGGTCATCGTGTTGTTCAAACAATATCAATCATTAAAATGTTCGCTTCCCCTTTTGCGGATTAGGATCTCTGTTAAGAAATATTTTCACAGTTAATTTTTTGTTAAGAAAAGGGTGAAGAGGAATTTTTAGAAGCTGCTTTATTAGGGGTATATTTATCAAACTGGTAATTGAACGCTCTATAATACTCTCTCTTTAATTAACAAACTAAGTTTGCAGTTAAATAGATATATTATTTAAAATATCTGCTATCGGAGACAATAGTAATATTATTATGATATTAGTTAAAATGTTCAATAGTATTAAATGAGCACATAACAATTTTTGCGTACTGTGAAATCATATAAATCACCCTCACACCACGACACAAAAGTTCAGAAAAAAAAAGAAAAAGTTAATAAAATTGTACATTTTTGTTATAACCGTAAAAGTTAAAAGTCGCAGAAGCGAACGAAAAGAAATCCTCAAATCCGTCAAAAACCAACATCAGAAATCCGAGATGAAAGCCAACGTAAACAAAGCCACCCCGGGCGTCGGGAATTTACGGAAAATTACGGGAAAATTTATGAAATGAGACCGAGTTTTAATTGCTTAATCGTCGGAGGCGACGGTAATTGGCCGCTGACCGGCCACTTCGCCGACAATCCCCGATAATTGCCGACAATCGCCGACAACTTCCGACAACTTAGAGCGCCCGTAATTACAGAGATGTTTAATTACGCGCCGACGCTCCGACGGAATTAATTAGAAGTTTAAAAGCCCGGAGCTTCTCCTCTGGCCTTTTAGAGGTGTTTTGTCATTTAACTCGACTGAAAGTTTGTCGTTCTTTGTCGAAGTTGGGGTTTTTTCAGTGCTTTCATTTTTATTAGTAACTAACGCAAAGTTTGATGTTACTTATCTCAAAAATAGGCTCATTACTAGACATATTAATTGTATGTTTGTTTAATTTTATATCTTTTTTCAATAATTTTGGATGCTTTACACCACGTCAGTCTGGCCCTGTGCTAAGTATCCGAGGGACTTGTGCTACAGGTACCTGACAACGGAAATATATTTAATACTTTTTGATACTATACACGTGTTTAAGAATTTAATTATATGACACACATATTTAATACACATCCAAGACTCAGAAACATTGAAAAACTTTTGCTAAGTCCGCAGGATTCGAACCCGCGACCCCCGGCTTAAGCTAACGCGCTTACCAACTGAGCCACAGTGGTCGTCTCGACGGAAAATTATAACGAGATAATGTATGGGTAAACCTAATTTAGAAGTCATACTAATATTATAAACGTAAAAGTTTGTTTTTTCTTCAATCACGCCAAAACTACTGCGCGGGTGTTAAAAAAATTAGGTTTATAGATAGTGGCATTATCTGATATAGATGATAGAATACTTTTCATTTAAAAAATATTTGTGAATGTCCTAAATCCACACAAGAAAAACACATATAAAAGTACAAGACGCGTGAAAAGACTTTTAATGCTAAAATTATAAAGCTAACCTAAGCTTATAAAGTCTATAAATCCGACGGGTATTGAAGTCTGCAAATCTGTGAAACGGAATAGGAAGAATCGTGTATCAACGACGGAAAATGACAATGAAAGCAAAAACTGAAGTTAACAAGTTTCCATTACAATAAACGGCGGGTGTCAGTCTGGCGTCGAGCTGATTTAAGGAAATGAGAAAAATCTAATTACAACGCGACTTCCCGTAGCCGCTCTTTAATTGAGAACTTTCCTCCCTCGAGCGTCGATTACATTTTTTTAACATTTTTTTTAATTTCGCCCGAGCCTTTTAAATTTTCTCCGCCTTTTCTTTCGCGCCACGTTTTTTCCGGAGATATCTCTCGCTGCCATTATACCCGCCGTAATGAGATTTTCTTTCATTATGTTTAATCTTCCGATTAATTCGAATGTTAATCTTCGGTTTTATGGCGGCGGAGCGAGCGCTCAGATTTCCGGAAATAAAATGTCTGGAATAATTAGAGAAGTCCTCGCCGATCGGCGATGATCGAATTCAGGTGCCGATACGTGTCCGGCACCCCGAGCGGACACCTCGCCAAATTGAATACACCTCCGGCCTGGCTGTAAACACGTCACGTGATTTAGGTTTTAATCAAGGGAGGACGCGCCCCGCCGTAATTGTGACAAATCCTCTGTTTGTCGAGAAGTTCGGCGTCGGGCCATGTCGGGCGGCTCACGTGCGAGGGGGGCACTTTTTTGCCGACACATGTGCCCGACCCGGCCCGGCGCCGGCCTGATTAATTTTTAATATTTTTTTCTTCCAGTTCACGTCCGCAATTTTCACTTTCCCGCCTAACGGCGCCGTTACCGCCGTCCCGGAGATCACGTAGCCGCCGTAAATTCATTGACTTCCGATTCCCGGAGTGTTCTATGTAAAGTTTTCGTCCGATTACTCGTAATCTGCGACGTTTAGTTCGCCCGCGCTACACCTACGTAGCTCATTAGTGAATTAGCTGAGCGGCAATTGCGGCGGTAATAAACCGTAGACCTAGCGCTTATTACAACACGCAGACGTGGCGACTTCCACTTTAAAGTCGCCATGACTCGATTAAATCAACGTGGACGAACATAATCTTTATTGCTCACTCATTTAGATTTACATTGACAAATCAAAATATGTCAAGTTTTGTATATTCACTATCGTCTTGAGAAGGCGGCGGGTCTACGAGATGCGTGGTGCGTTGTCGCGGAGGCAATCTGCCGCAATTATCGCGCGCGCCGTATCCCGATTAGCGGCCGTCGCGCCGACAATTAGGTCGGCGGACATTCCCGTTAACCTGCAATGAGGATACACCCAAACACACGCGCCGAACTCCGCACTAATCCCGTAATGCAAACACACGGGTCAGCTAGTCCCCGTATCCCACCCTCGCCGAGTTCAAAGAGCGCGATGTCCAAATTATAAATTCGCATTAGAACGGCCGCGCACGGTTCGTTTACCGTTTCATTTCGGTTCGATATCGCCACTCTACTTTGTTCTACACACACCCCATCTCCCCCGCCCGAGACGCCAGGAAATATCTGCGTTTTAAGCTATATTTCTTTCATCCCTCATTTTTGCAGTTCGGAGCAATCTGAAATCCAACACGTCCCCCGCGGGGGTCTCCTTCGGGTGGCGACCCCCTCATTCTTACCCGGATAAAAAAACGATATCTATTTATAAAATGTATGCGAGCGTGTACGTAACGCGTACGCACGGGAGATTAGTGTACGTGTGCGTGCGTGTGTGCGCCGCGCGGGTGTGTGCATGTGTGTGTGTGCGTGTGTGCGTGGTGCTCATTTGCAAACGTCTCCAGAGATAACGTCCTCGAGTCGGTTATCCCGTTCTTATTGCCTCCTTCCTTCCTTGATTGCCGAATATGCGAGGAGATTTAACTCATTTCTATCGCTTGGAAATACTCACATTATCTACGTGGGACAATTTAGAGTTTTTTGTCATAATTCTGTTGCTAGGCGACATTTTTACCGCCACTTCAATGGCAAAATTTTTTTATAATGTATTTTTCGTAGAAAAACTGTCGATAAAATTCTGTAAGTATAAATTACATTAAGTCTCAAGTGTTGCGTGCTAATTCGCCACGAGCATCCCCGATTTTCCTTACGTAGTCGTAAAAGATAAAGTTAACGAATAATTGAGTATATTCTAAAAGAAAATTCGGGGTGCAACGTACTCGAGGAAAATTAAAAAGGAAAACGCTCCGAGAAAACTATTTTAAATAAGCAGGGGGAGGCTGGGGCCGCTCACGTATGAACGTAATTATAAAAATTGAACTCGAGGCGGTCCTTCTCCCCTCTGCATTTTTTCGTACATATTAAACCCCCCGCGCCACGCGGCTCCTCTTTTTAATCGATTTTCCTTCACAAGGGGTGAGCTCGGGGGTGAATGTAATTTTTTATGCGTTTTTTTTCTCGAAAGGAGGCCGTCGCCGGAGGTGCCATTACCGCACGCCTCGTTGAGAATATTTTAATTATGGAGCATTAGCGCGTTTTATGATAGCACTCCCGGCTCGAGTGATCGAGATCTGAAGTAATTAAATATTTGAGTGCGGTGAGATTTCCGCAGGGAGATGGATATAAAATTGGATCAAATTATTATTTAATGGTCGCATTATTTCTTCCGTTATTTTTCGCATCTTCTCGAATTGCAGAATAATAAATGCTTTTTCGTGTCGTTTTAAACTTTCTTACGAAAGCGCTTAAGGATTTTATGGCCTTGATATTTACACCAACGAGACAGCACTTTTATCATCTACCTATCATTTTCTACTAAACTATAAAAGTAGAAGTATGCTTGTCTGTCCATCTATGGTAACAGAGATTAGGTGACACATTAGAACCGCTAAACCGATGTTCCTATTTAAAGACACAAGAAAAGAAGAACGGAAAGAAGAAACGGAAAAATGGGAGAAGCGGGTAACTAACATTTTAAAAACTGCCGAAGTTTTGTGTTAACGGAAGCTTTAGGACCAAAAAAATTGTTTGATATTATAATTATCTAGTTTTGATATATAGATAGACAAGCTAGATAATTAATTTGCAAAATTATAGAATTTATCCAAATTTTATGGAAAAAAAATCATTTACTCATATATTGTAAAATGTTAGTTTTCCTCTTCCTCCACTTACGTCTTCATTTATAAACGAATTACTTGGCAACGAAGCCGGGGCAGCCAGCACGTCAAGCACTAATAGCGACTAATCCGCGCTTAAAAATCAATAGAACACTGAAAATAGAGTAAGCTAATTGCATTAGCGGGAAGTGCAAAGCGGATTCTGACATTAACACGTAGCTGTTACACCTCCCCCCTTCCCCACTCTCCCCCCTTCACGCCCAGCAACATCTAGGGTTTCCCTGACACGTTCGTCGCTAATTTACAGCTGTGTAAATCAACACCTGGGCATTGTAAGTCATTATGTCATCACTATCATGGCTGGGAAAAGAACTATATTTAAGCTTAAATACGTCGTTCAATTAAACGTACAGACTTAGTACAGTTTACAGGTGCATCAATTTTCATGCTACTTTTTAGGGCGTGGCGGAGTAGGTAGGGTGTTCGCTTAAATTCGGAGATACCATGGTTCGATTCCCACCAACTCGTTTTCATAATTTTTTACTTTTTTTTATAAATTTATAAATTGTTATACATTTAAAACTTTAAAAAATGCGTTTATCCAATTTTTTGCTCTGTACTAGCACAGAACCCAGTGCGCGGGTCCAACTCGCACTTGGCCGGTTTTTAAATTATAAACTATTAAACTGTAATTTATTGGCTTTTGTAATATAAATTAAGTAGCTTTAATTATGTACTTTTGCGCCAAGACTACACAAAAAATGCTTTTATTGTTAAACTTTAGGACCTGTTGTACGACTTTCTGACTAGTGTCGGATATCTACAACATTTTTTAAGATTCGCCACTCTTCTTCTGTTAGATAATTTGTTGTTAGCCTATACGGCACGTATCAGGAAGTGGTAAAACCGGCTATTCTACAGATACGATTATACGAGTTTGTCTAAAAGTTCAACTATAGCAGTAAGCTCTGCCTTTGCATTTCATTGAATCCTATTTTCTCCGGATAAGCACCAAATGTTAGGACTTGCATACAATCTAGGTTTCTCCGGGTCCTAGTCAAGTCTAATTGCCAGTCTCATCACTGTCTCCAGTGAGCGGTGATGGGGCAAGTCAACTAGACGAACCAGAATACTTCAAATAAGATTTAAACTATAGTGGAAGGTAAAATGAGCTTTATTTACTTGAGCTAAGTAGTTGTTTTTAATTGTTTATTGTTTTCACTCGCGGAAATTGTTTTTTTTTTTATTATTCCACTTTTAATTTTTAAAACACGGCCGCTTAAAACCCCCGGGCAAAAACTTGCTTTAATATAATTAAAAAAAAGTTTACAAAGACACTACATGCTGCCGAAGTGATTATCCTTACAGTTTTCTTCTGTAATTAAGAAAAAAAAATCCTTTTTTGCTGCAGTCAATTCAAAGCCTTACATTTCCTCCGGTTCGGTCGAGCAAAATCTAATCCTAAACCAAATCCCGTTGGTCAGTCGTGGTCCTATTTAATTACGATCGATCAGGGCTATCGGTCCATCTCACGGACTCCTAGTACGGATAATTGATGTCGCTAATATCTGTCAGTGTCGGTATTCAGAGCTATTCTACCTCTGATAAGTCGTTTATGTCAAGGGTCTATGGGCTATGTCTCGAGGTGGGTTCGGAAACTAGAAATGTGAGATTGATAGTTTTTTTTTAACGGGACACTAGTAATGCTAAAGCCAAAGAGTTAAAGGAAACTTCGTATATTTTCCAATCACAATAATATATTGCATGTTTTTTTTTTAATTAGGATTTTCAACAACTATGTTAGTTGCCAATGTACACTTACAACCGATTTAAGAGTTACCTGCAACACTTCTGATGTTGAAGTACGAGGGGTGAGCGTTTACGGCCATAAAAACAATTTCAACCCTCTCATCTATTAAGACTTGTACAATCAGAGAAGTTGAACACGATACAGATCGTGGATCTAAGTAGTTTGATCGAGTTGTGCCAATCTCAGCCGGCAGATCACGAATTACATGGAATTAACATATTCCGACTTTCAATTTCTCCTAATATACAATGGACCAGCGGGGTAAGTTTTACCTCGTATAAGTATGTTTAAAAGTTAATCACATTAGCCAAAAAATATATATTATAAAATGATCTTCAGCCTTTCATTACTAGCGAGGACTTTTCCTTTAGCTTATAGTTATTAAAAAACACCGTGGACATCAATTTTTTTTGTAAAAAACTAGAATAACTACGAAACTTACCGGTTTTTATACAATACAATGAGTAACGCTATAATCCCTATGGAGGAATTCTTTTTTTTTTTATTAATTGTACATAAATTATTTTCCGTTAGCAAGAGCCCCTCCCCTTTTTCGAAACTCCGAATATATCAAGGCTGTTGGCGCCTGTATTCCCCTTAACGCAAACCTCTGGATCCGGCTTAAATTTGTCATTCGCTAAAAAAGATTTAATAAATTATACCCCCACGTTGCAAAATAGGGGAGGAAAGTTTTTGTGAAAAATACTTCTTAACGCAAGCGAAATCGCGAGTAAAATATGATCGCTTCACACCACGTCAGTCTGGCCCCGTGGTAAGTACCTGAAGGGCTTGTGTTACGGGTCAACGGAAATATATTTAATACTTTATTTTATATACATGTTTAAGATTTTGATTATATAATACGCATTTAACACACATCCACCGTCCAGGAACTTTGAAAAACTTTTGTTCCCTCAGCGGGATTTGAACCGATGACCCCAGCGAAAGCTACTAAAATGCTCAATCACTGCGCCACAGAGGTCGTCAAATATAATATTATAACAACATATATTACTTCACGCCCCAACCAAAAGACCTTTCGATTACAATGCAGCATAGCCAACAATACTTTAAAAGTATTTAAAGATCGCAATCTAGATCTTTCTATACAATTGCATTCAACACATACTATTTCAGCTACTCTTATTGCAACGACATAAGAACCTAATATAGACTCCGAGGTAGAATAACTCCGAATGGAGTATGCCAATGGTATCCTTAATGAGATGTAAATGAGCGAAGAAGTGGCCGACTGCGCGTTATAATAACGCGTAACGACCTACAACTCCGGATTAAGAAGCCCTTTGACTTAAACCTAAGCATTCATCGAAATAGCCATTCTGTTACTGGTATCACCTACCATATTAGAACTCTATATCGTTGCAGCAAGTGCTAATTTCGTCTGCGCGTTATCAGGTATTACGTGCGCGCGGCGGTGTTGCCAGCACAATAGTGTGGATATTTCGAAACTAATTGGCAGAAGGGTTGCGAATTAACGTCAGAGCCGCGGCTGTCTCCGTAACCGGCTTGCCTTTAGCTTGATAAATAGTTTACTTTAATCGCTTAAATTACGGTATAGTTTGCGGGGTTTGTAACCAAAACGCGGGAAAATCTTTTAAATTAGTTTTTTAAATATTTGGACGTGGAATTCTTTATAAGCCTGTAGGGTTTTTCTAAGATGTTTTGGACCAGATACCGTTATTAAAGTTACAAAGGTGCTGTTACTTTTTAATTACCGCAAACTAGGCGGACGAATATTTCCGACAGTGATGTAGGACATCGCTGGATAATTGGAATTATGTACCCAAATGGGCGCTGGAGTTTCCTGACGCAATTTGTAAATAATAGCAATGGATTAAATCACTGGATTAGAATGATGTAAACCAACACCGTAATAAAGTGTCTTTCATATCTAAATATAAAAGTAACGGTGACCAAACCACTGAACGAAATTGGCTAAAAAAAGGCATTGATGTTATGACGTGGGAATTTGCTAAGAAAGAATTTTAATAAATTTTTACCCTTCGTAAACAGTAGGGGATAAAACTTCATATGAAAAAAATAGTCTTACGTGAGTTAAGCCGATGCGAAATAGTTATATAATAATTACCTTTTAGCTATTTATAACCTGAGTATTTGCACAGTCCGCTAACGTCGTATTCATTAGGAACATTGTTACAAGACACGCGCTCAATCAAGACGATTGTTTTGCTCCGTACTCTGCATATTGTCTTCTCCATTCATTTTGCGTTACAATTCCGCAACGCTTTCAGTTACTATTATGCCGAGTAGGCAAAAAAAATGTATCTTTTTTACACCTTTAACTATGAACAAAACTTTTAAATTATCCACAAAATATTTCTTTAACAAACAGCATACAGATGTTTCGTTATCGTGTCCGCGCATCACGAATGCTACTGAATCCATTTAAAAATACGAACAAATACAAAGCATTCACCTCGTTAACTTTATTGAGATTAACAAAATAAAGCACATATCAGATGTCCATAGAAGTGGTCGAGTACTATATTATGCATTCGTGAATATACCGCATAAAGCAGGGGGCTAACTGGCCGCTCGTTAGAAACGCATCACGAATCCACAATCGCCGGGGTAAGGTAAACAGCGTTTATCTGGTGTTAAGAAACAATGGACCCGCCAAATTAGGGCCGCCGAGACCCCGGCCCCGGATTGATGGCCCCCGGTTTATTATGCTAAAGTATTTCGGTATGATAATCGTTGAAACCTTTGTTCTATAAAATATGTATCTGTTCATCGGATACGTGGAAATATAATTGAAAGTAAATCTCGTGTGTTTATGTTGATCCAGAGCCGGCTTCGTTAGCTTATGATGTGTTATTATGGTCTCAACATGAACCCACCCATACTCGTATATAGGCACGTGTTATGAGATATACAGATTTCTTAATATTCATTTCGATTGTTCCAGGTGGCAACCCGACCGCTATGCCGCCACAGCAGTCGCAGCAGCAGCCGCAGCCGCAGCCGCAGGGTCTGATAGTGGAGACGGGCAGCGGCGCCAGCGTTCTGCAGCTGCCGGCCACGACGCTGGAGCAGATCCGGCACATTGCAGCCGACCCCGGCGCGTCCACGCTGCGCCTGCCGCCGCCCGCGCCCGAGCCGCCTGCCGGCGCGCGCTTGCTCGACCTCGACCTCTGCTACGTGTGTAAGCACTGCAAGGTCGCTTTCCCCGCCGCCGCGCCGCTGCAGGCGCACCAGGCGCGCGCGTGCTACGCCGGCCGCGACGAGCGCGGCGTCATCCGCGTCGTGCAGCCGGCGCTCGAGTGCCGCGCCTGCCCCGGCGAGCGGTTCCGCAGCGGCGCCGAGTTCCGTCGGCACGCGGACGGCGAGGCGCACCGCCGCGCCGCCGCCCTACCGCCGCCGCCGCCGCCGCCCGAGCCGCTCAGCCACGAGATGGAGGACGTCGTCAACCAGATCACGTTGCTGGCGGCGCGCGCTGCGCAGGACGACGTGTTCTGTGCGCCGCAGCGCTTCCCGCAGCCCGGCGAGCTGCCGCTGGCCAGCGCCGGCCACTAGTCCCCCGAGGAATGTATAGTTACTACTATAGAGGGAGCGCGCTCCCCCCGTTGTCCGACAACGCAGCAGTTCACTATTAGCTCCTAATGCTTCTCTTCGTCGGGGCCCCCGAGGTCCCCTAGTGGTTTAAAGCTTGTAGTCGTGTAAGTTAGGTTATCAGGTGTCGCCGCCGGCCTGGGACGCGGCGGCGACGGCCCGCTCGGCCGCGAGTCGATCTCATATCATACGTTAGACAGGTTTTATTGTGTCCGGCGCGGCGGCCGAGCCGGCTCACACTCTCTCACCATCGGGTCCCAGGAAAGCAAGTTCCTATCTTTATGGCATATAATATTATCGATATTGATAATTACGATTTAATTATTGTTTAAAGCTATGTAATACATACATATAATCGTTCTAATTTTAGGCATAGATACGTTCTCGTGAGAAGTTCCTGACGCGTGTTAACGTACGGAGATATGATATAATATACGTATATGATTTTTTTAAACGTGAGCGAATTAGGTACGTATTAGGCGGTAGAGCGGTCGTCCTCTCGCGCGGGTAGACGGTCCGGCGACCCGTCCCCGCGGAATACGGCGAGCGACCCTCCGGACGACGGAACTCGACAGTTCGATGTGAGTGCGCGGGGCGCTAGCGGGCGCTCGGGCACGGCGCGCCCCGGGGCCGCCCGCGGAGACGCGACGACACCGCGTAGGCTTATCGGTAACGTTAATTATAATATTATTATCGTAGCGAACTTTTCCAAAACGAACGAACTCGAAAACTCGGGCTGCGCGCCAGCGCCCAGCCTACCTCGCATACAAGTGAGTTTATTTTGGAACTAAGTGTGATTCTTGAATTTTTATTGATATTGTAACGATTACTAGTAGTGGCGTAAGTGAGAGCGCGGCGGCGCGGGCGCGGCACGGCACGGCCGCTCGGTCGGACGGACGCCGGCGCGGGGCTCGGCCGCCTCGCTCGCCCGCGCGGCTGTCGTGTGCGTGAAGTCCCCTATATATTTTCGATGGCACGGATCACGTTAATAGAAATATTTTACATATTTACATTTTATCTAGCGGAGTTTAATACGATATTTTATCTACGAGCGAGACCTACTACAACATTGAGTTTGTTTTTGTGTATTGCGATGTTTAATTCCCCGGTAGCCGGCGGTCCTTGTTGTTGTTACGGGCCCGCGCGCGCGTCACGCCGCCCCATATCGTCCCGCGTCACCCCGGTGCGAGTACACGACCTAGAGATATACTACGACGTGCAGTGTCGGATCTATGCGAGCGCGAGGGGCGGCGCGGGTGTCGTGCGGCGCGCGCGGGTTTCCGACGCGAAGGCGCGCGTTTACTACAATATTTGTGTTGCCGTGTGTCGCGGTCGCGGCGGCGTTTGTTGAGGTGTGTGTGCCGGAGGAGCGGCAGGTGCGAGCGTCCGCGGGGGACGACAGCCCGCGGAATGAATCATGGTTCCTATGTATATTCGATATTGTCGCATCTAGAGTTTCGCTATACCGTTCCCGAGTACGTAGTGTTAAGACCAGGGCCGGGCTAGCCGGTCCCGCCGTCGAGCCGCCCCGGCTTGTTGTTCGTTTACTTTTATCGATGTTCTACTCGTTTTAGATATTTTGTGATCATCGGTGACACGCTCTTTCGCGACTTCACGTATCGTGTAGTCGACGTTACGCAATGATTTAAATCACGAAAGGTAGCACTCGTCTATCATAGTTCCTATACTGTCTTATTAAATTAATTTTTAAAATCGTCATAGTGAAATATACCGTTCCTATTATTGTAAACTGTATTGAAATTTTATGTAAACTGTAGTGGCGCATATGATGTTTAATGTGTTTTGTGTTTACGTTTATTTACGGAGTCGGTCAATTCCCCTCGCCGTGTGCGTGCGGGGCGCGTGTGTGTGTTTGCGCAGGCGCCGGCGTAGAGGAGCTACGAGCGTGCTACGCCGGCGTCTACGTGCCTACGCCCGCGCCGTAGCCGCCAACAGAATACGAATACATTGTCAAGTGTAAATGGTAAAATAAACTCAAAGTTAGTTTATCAGAATACTCGACTTTTATTTTTCGCCCTCAAAGCTACTTAAGGCTTTTCCTGACATGGGTCTTAAGGCCCCCATTCGCGAATAAACTGGTATATTCTATGAGATAATTTCTTCCTGAGAAAGCCAGTTTTTCGCAAATATGTTGTGCATGTTCGATCAAATATCGTAAAGATACACCTTTGCCGTCTAAAAAATGGCGCCGGAAAAATCGTGCTTAAGCGCTTTTCCGCTCCTAGTCGCTTCGAGACCGCGATTTAAACTTTTGTACGATTGTGAGCTTTGATTCATTAAGCTATGGTTTATTTTTCAATACACTTAATCTTGATTTAAGTTGTTTTGTGTGAGATAGTCTTGGTGCCATTATTTTATTAAAGTTTGAAGGTGTCTGTGCATCTTAATATTTGATCGAAGGTTGTGCCCTAAGACTTGAGAGCCGAAGAGTAAAATACTATTCATATAGCTTAAGCTCTACCTATACTTCACATAATTCTACGTGGGCAAGGCCGCAGGAAAAAGTCAGTTTAAGATAGTGTATTTCTGGAATAGCAATGGTGAGTAATTTACGAAATTTCAAATTAAAGGTGATCGTATATTTGGCATACATTTCGCGCCGCACCGCAGTCCTCACGCGCCGCATAAAGTAAATGTAGGCTATAAATAAATGTGATCACCTTAATTTGACAGTCAAAAACATTAACTTTATATGTACCGTACATTCCGGAATAAAAAGTATCCTATGTCCTTCCCTGTGACTCAAAGTACCTCCATACCAAATTTTAGCATAATCGGTTTAGCAGTTTGGGCGTGAAGAAGCAAGAGACAGACAAACACTTTCACATTTATAATACTAGTAAATATGGATTCTATTGAAAATTATTTTAACCTAACAAAGAGCTTATATTTTATAAAAAAATCTAGCTTTATTACCGATTATAACAACACAAAAATGGCTATTAAGGACAGAAACCACCACGTCCTCAAGTTTGCGGGCGTATAACAATCAAAAGTCACGATCTTAAGAGGTAGGCAAATATAATAAAATAAAACAATAATATATGTATAAGAGAACTGTAGAAATAAAAACTATGCATAAATATAATAATAATTTAAAAAAAAAGTCTTGAGCGTGATGGACTTAACGTAATATGAGATGAAATGAAAACCTTGGTGCAAAAAAATGAAATTGTAAATCGAGAAAAAAAAGTATGGGCATAAACCTGTAGACGTCTTGAAATTTGTGATAAAAAAAACCTTACATAGAAAAGCCATAACTTCCTGTCAACAGACATACGTTTATTCTGAAGCCCTACGGTAACATCATAATAATGTAAGGTTCTAGCTGACATATTGACGCGTTGTGTTAGATGGTGTTAGTTTTAAATCGCATTATTATTTATTGACATTCGCATCTCAATTGCATTACTGCCTACGCGAGAAATTTATAATTATTCTATTTAAAGCTCAGCTAACCTTAGCTTGAATAAATTTTTGCGTGTTTATTTTTATTAAATAAAGGAGCAAACCAGCAAACGGGTTACCTGATGGAAAGCAACTACCGTCGCCCATTGACACCAGCAATATTAGAAGAGTTGCAGGTTGCCTTCCTTTTAAGAGGGAATACGCTTTTTTTTTGAAGGTTTGCAAACTCGTATCGGTCCGGAAATACTTCTGGTGATAGATCATTTCAAAGTTTTACAGTGCGAGGCAGAAAGTTACCTGAAAAGCGCACAGTAGAAGACTGCCACTCATCAAGATGTGGGTGGCAAATGTTTCGCGTTAGACAATGGCGAAAGGTTGCAGGTGGAATGATTCCGAACTACTCCTCTGAGCACTCCCCTTATATAGTGTATAAAGGATGCAGAGCGAAGCTAAATCTTGGCGCAATTCCAAGGGATCTAGCTTCTTTCAAACATTGTAGTAATCAACAATCCGAGCTGACCTTCGTTGGATACTGTCAAGAGGGAGCAATTGGTATTTATATGCCCCTGCCCAGTGTAAGGGCTAAGTGACTTTATTTTAATCGAAGATATTGATTCATAGCCAGGTATTTCTTTTACGGGCCTACGTATTTTTTTGTTGGTTTCAGACAAACCCAGCCCAGCCAGACAAATCACCAAATAAATACATTAAGTTGACTAAATTCCCGCCAACTGGCTATGTAGCAATTGTGACGATACTAACAAAATTAATTCTACCAGTGATTAATACCAAAGAGTGAATTTGTATCCTACTTCCTACTAATATTATAAATGCTAAAGTCTGAGAAGTTGTGAGTGTGTATGTCTGTTACTTCTTCATGCTTAAACGGTTGGATTTCAATAAAATTTGGCATGGAGCTAGCTGTTATTCTGGATTAACAAATAAGGTTCTTTTAAGCTAATAAAAATTGCTTAACTTCAATTTAATGATGATTTAACATACATTTTAAACTTTTGTAAAAGTCTTTGTTAAATTAAAGTTAAGTAATTTAAATGTATCTGAAGTGTAACTATTAGCTTAAGGATGCAGCTGCAATCAACTTTTACCAGAACCTTATACAATTGGTCGCAGACCCAGCTGTCACCTGTAATCGTTGGAGATGTAAGTTAAAGTGAGTAAGTACAGATTCCTCTGTGATATAATCTATATATTTATACGGGAGCAGAAAACTTTGTACCCCTTTTACGAAAGACGCGTAGATGTAAAAGCATGGAATTTTTCCTAGCTATAGTTGATACTTGATATAGAGGAGGAGTGTGGAATATCAATATTATTTTGAAATATGCTTGAATCTTGCATATTTTATATAAATAAAACGCTACGCACACTACAGTGCGCAGACTACAAAATTTTGACATGACTCAATAATCATACACGAAATACTCTTTTGTTTATAGTTATCTAGTAACCATAAATTCTTCATAGCGTCTAACTTTCTTTACACGGTGATTTAAAACAAGCTCCTACAGTAAGCATTGTTGTATATTAAAATATAGGCTATCTTATGACACATAATTTCACCTCCCTTTTAGTCCTTAGACCACCTTTACATATTTGTGCCGATCATTCAATAAACGTTCATATAAAGCTGCTTGAAAACATAGTTCTAAGGCCATTTTAACTATTAATGTTAGACCATAACAAGGCGCAACACTTCTAGTTCTATGCCGTTTTACAAATGTCAACTCTATGGATGTGAAGTATCTCGTCGCTCTAATGTCTGGCTTATACGTATTAAGTAGATAAGTAGGTAACTAAAGTTTAACTTAATTTCAAGTTAATAATTGCATGTAAACACAAAATGTTGTAGCAAATTGCAAGTTAAGTGACTTAAAATTAAGTTAAAATTTAGTTAACTAGGTATCTACTTAGTACGTATAAACCAGACATAAGAGTCAAATCACATCGCGACGCGTAATAGTGCGTATAATATAACTAATGTTTCAATTGAGTAGTGATTCGTGCAAGTGATATTTGAAGACATAAGTGGAAAAAGCAGATAACTAACATTTTAAAAACTCTCGGATCTTTTGCTCTCGAAAAATCTTTCGAAATTAAAATAATCTGTGTTTGATGTATAACAAGATACACTAGCTAGATAATAAAATAGGTAATTTACAAGATTTGAACATTTTTTCTGGAAAATAATAGGTATATAGTCGAAGGTTGCAAAATGTTAGTTGTCCGCTTTTTCCACGAATGTCTTCATTTGGTCCAGTCAATTATTATAAACATAATTTAGAAATAAATATCTACATTCTATGCGTATCGACGCGTCAGGTTGCAGTGTGACTTGACCCTAACTAGATCTTACAATTACACACAACATACAAACACATCAAATTACATTTTATTATTAGGAAACGAATAAATAAATGCAAACATTTACCATTTCGTACAATCACATCAAAGCGATTCGAATCGCGAGTTGGACTGGAATTAGCCATTCGTGAAGTTCGACAACCCAACACATCTCTAATCAGCCACTGTTTGGACAAAAAATACAGCCCTTTAGCTCGTCACCTACTACGTGTCATAGCACGTAGAGTCCATTGGAGAAATAAAAAAAAACATCCACCGAATAACCTCCATAACCTCCTCGTTTATGGAGGTAGGTTAAAATAACCTTTTTAAAGAGCTAATAAAATTTCGTTCCATAGTTATAATAAGATTTTTTTTTTTCTCATATATATTCTCATATATAATGTATATATAGCCTTTTCATTATATTTTCAATCATTAGATGTTTATATTAATAGTTAATTAGGAAAATACTTTTGTTACGGATCATACTATTAAAGCAATATCAATATTTAAATTTTATATTCCCTTTATTCATGAAAATATTTAAACAGTGTTTAGCTAATCAAGATTCGCAGTCCTTTTCTGAAATATTTAAAACGTCACACGACAGAAAGGGACAGCCAATCTTGATTAGTTAAACACCGTTTAAATATTTTTATGAATAAGGGGATGGAAGTTCGAAAAACAAAGACGTAGACTGTAGTAAAACAACGATAACACAATTGAAGACTTAAGTGGAAGAAGCGAATAATTAAAATTTTACAACTTCGGAGTAAATTCTAATTTTTTACAATAAAATTTTGATAAATCTTGTAATTTATCTATTTCTTTATCTGACGTGTATCTAGTTATCCAACAAATCCACACTTTTTTAATTTGAATTCGTTTTTGCGGTCCTAAAACCTTCATATGTACAAAAATCCAGCAGTTTTTAAAATATTAGTTACCCATGTCTTCAATTATTGATAGACAATCAAAAACAAAAATTTTATGGCCATTTTTCAAAACAACCGATCGCTATCGTACTTAATACTCTCACGGAACTGTCACACGGCTGGATGCAAAGGGGATCTTAGTGAGTTATTGATTATATTGGAATAAGTCGCCCCCCTACCCCCCTCTCACAGCCACCCTACACCCCACTCCATATCGGCCGCATTATTTTACATATATCAGATATAGTTGCAGCGAAGATTTAGAACGAATGATACAGCAGTATTTTTAATATTTTGATGTCTTACTTCCATTTGATTTGGCGTCTGAGTTTTTGGTTTTAAGAAAGGCTTGAAAATCTTTTGGTGGTACACTAAAGGTGTATCTAGGACCATAACTTGTCTAGTCTAGTCTAAAACAAAAGAATGTGCGGTATACTTAATGAAACACGTTACTTTTCTTGCACTTTTTTCAATATATTTTCTTAGATTTTACAAATTTATAATAAATACACCACCGGTTTCGACAAAGTCCTCATCAGTTGTAGGTTTCATTATGGTATGAATATGAATTTCCACCATGAATCAACAGTACAATCAATCACATTTAGAACGTGCATTGTTTCATAAAAAAGTGTTCTACAGAAATATTAATATTATCAGACTAGCTTTTTTGTCCGGGCTTCGCTCGCGTGAAATTCAGAAATCGCTTAAAATCCATGTTCTGGGGCCGTTGCGCGTGCTATGTATCAGAGATGGCGCTGAATGTGAAAAGTGACTTTCCCTGTTTTTCTGCTTTTGTTTTGAAATTCGTCCTGAATTTCCTTTTCTATAAACCTCACGCCACCTTTCCAACGATTGCAATACCGTGGAAATCGGTTATTAATGTTTATCAAAGGAAAACCTGATTATTAATGTTTATCAATGTCAATAAGATCGGTATTTGACTATTGTGTTCATTAATAATAGCGGACTAATCATAATTAACCTATATCACAAGCTATAAAATATATGAATAAGAAAGGATCGTAAATACGACAAATTGTTGGGATAAACTGACAGATTCCTGTCAATTTGTCACTTTGTCTATTCTGGTGTAGAACACTTTCTCGTTCGCCATGCTAAGCATGGAAAGCTATTATGCCATAATAACTATCATTGCTACCGGATTTTAAGCATCTAACGGGGTAAACATTTGCAAGAACGGAGCTTGTTACAAAAGTTTTATCTAAATCCAATAAAATATCGTCCTAATTGACAGCGGCAATCGATGGGCGAGGGAGCAACCCTTGCCGCGGGGCCGCGGGATAAAAAACTCATTCGCGCGGGGTTAGAGATAGTGTCCTTGTCTTGTATTTAATGTTAAAAGATATCGATATACACTTACAGCGATCGTCGCCTAGCAGACCTCTGTATCGCGCTCGAGAGCTGCTAGGTTCGAACCCGGGTGGATGCGTTTATCAATGGTAGATTTTTTTAACTCAAGTATACGCTATATACCGTAGGATAGCCGTGCTCCGGCGTGAACGGGCTGGCTCGACCGGATCACCGGTATTAATTATAATAACATGTGAATCGTTGTATTGACGGGTTGTTGGGTCACGCAGATAGTTGCGTGAAAATTTTGAAAGATCTTCACGCAACTATCTGCATGATGACTGATGTCTAATCATATCCCAGCCAATTTGCGTAGAGTGATCACATAAAGCTACACAAAAATATATCTTTTATATTATGTTCTTGTCCATGGACCTTCAACTATCGGTGCAGTCGTTTAGGAGTTCAGTGACAAATATCCCAACACAGGAATTACATAAATTAAGATATTATAAGTGTGTTTGTTTGTCCTTTCTTTACGACATAACAGAGCTATCAATCTACTTAATTTCGGTTTTTTGACACGATTTTCGAATTCCACACGATCAAAGCCGAAGGTAAAAGGTAGTTTATAAAATTCGGAAGAGTATATAATAGACATTATATTTTTAATAAGAATAATAAAACGTTTATTCAAGAGAATTTGGGCATTACACCACGCTATATTTCACAAAAAAACATGGTTTAGTTAAAATAAGACAAAAAAACAGCTTCAAACGTAACACATATAAATAATTAACGTAACGTGACTAAGACTAAACAAATAATAATAGTAATTTTAATTACGAACATTATAATAATTAGGAAGGTTAGTTGCAAGAGTATCATAGGAAGGTGGGAGGTTGTAAAAGTGGAGTCCACTCAGATAAATGACGCAGTCCCTGATATTCTGTAGATCCAAAATGTCATGCATAAAACAGACTACCGAAAACAACATACATGGCTACATACACTACATACATTCTGCTTCCGACTGCATTTCATCCCTAAACTTTTTTAATCTCATCGTCCTTCGATAACGGCATGTATCCGCGACTAACGATGGGGTGGGAATTTTAATGTACCACCATTTTGGCGCAATGCTCAAATTTTATGAGCTCTAAGTCATTATGAGGGAAATTATTGGCACTCTGATTGCTTTAGCCGTGATAAAAATTCTCAAGACGGCAATAAGGTGGAACTAATTCGGACTGTTATGGCGCCTGCCTAATGGTATGAGACTTCCAAATCTTCGGACAGTTCTTCATAAAGTCGAGTGTTTTATTAAATGGGGATCGACGCGTGGTGACGAAGATAAGGATTATAACAGGTTTTATGAGTTATTAGATTTAGGGCAGGATTTTTTGACTTCTTCATGCGGGCTGTTGCTTTCAAATGCTTTCTACGTTTGCATATGAAATATAAACCGTCTGTTAAGGTATATAGAATAAAATATAATAAGCGACAACTATTTAGAACGTACAATATGTCTCTTGTACTGAGTTTATTGTAAAAGAAGCCGATAGCTCAGGGAAGAAGCTAATTTTTTACCTTACTGCGCCAGAGGGAAAGTTATGTTTTCGAGAGAATGTATATATGTATGTATGTAATTGTTTGGCACGATCTGCTGCCTAAACGGCTTAATGAATTTTGGCTTGAGAGGTGTCGTAAGATTTGCATTTACTGTGAGAGTGAAACTAGATATATCGAATATAAAAAATATATAACAAAAAAACAAAACGGTGGATTTTTAGCGCAATTTGAATATCGCATTGCTTAAATTGCAACGGTTCCTGCAGTCGGATTTTTTTGTTTTTAGACACTTAGCTTGTTACATAAACTAAACTGAAATTAAAGTTTTAAAAAGACGCCACTCGAATTCAACGTCGCTAGTTCATATCAAAGCGTCCCGACCTTAATAAAATAAACAGCTGAAAGCGTCAACAATGTAATTATGTAAAATGAAACTACATAAAAGTTTGCATCCATATTTTAAAAGGAAGCGCACAATATAATAAGGCGGAGAGATATATTACTATTCAACATACTTAAAACTTCGAGTCCATCAGAAGTTTCGAACAAAGCTTAAAGTTAAAAGAAAATATTCAAGTCAGGTGGAGTCTGGTGAATGGACGAAGTTCAGTGATTAATGAGGGGATGGAGAGGGGCTGTTTATACCGAGCCAACTGGATTACTGGATTTTGATTATGTTCCAAAATTCTTTACACTTTTAAGCTCTAAGCTTTTACGTTCGTTCCTGTCACGCGCTATCTAGAGGAGCCAAATACTTTAAATATAAAGGCTACACACAAAATACCAGTTACTTCGTGTAGTCTACCTTTTTTGATTTAGCCTTTTGAAATAAAAGAATTTTATGATTTTACAGAATTTGGCGATTATTCCAAAATATATCTTGTAGTAATTTCAGAATATTACGTACAGCTAACAAAGTAATAGGCAGTAGACAAAAAGATATGCTCACCTTCACATTTGATGCAGACTTTACATGATCGGCAATGATCGTGGAACATGTGATCAGATATATTCGTCACGCATCCACACAATCGTTCGCAGTACTTTGTCAACTAGTTTAGATCTGAGGCAATCATAGACGATTATACCGCGAGCAGACCGAATCTATACATATAATAAAACAGTAAAATTGGAGTGTCTGTACATTTAATATTTTTACATAATAATCAACGTGGGGGTGCTAAGGAACAGTAACAGAACACATAACGACAAAAAAGTGTTGTCTGTTTATCTTTTGTCTGTTTGTACGCGCTAATCTCAGGAACTACTGGACGGATTTGAATATTTTTTTGTTTTTAATAGCTATTAGGTCTGGGCAACATGTAAGATATTTTTTATCTCGGGAAAAAGTACGGTTCCCGCGTGTTATACAAATTTTTGCGCAACGAAGTTGCGGGCACCAATAGTAGCTAATATGCGTGTAAAACTAAATTTATTTAATGCAAATTATTGATTGTGTGCTAAATGATAGTAGATAAATGATAGTGGGCTAAAAGATTTACAGAATGACAAAAATACTCAGATTTCTGTTCACAAATGGGTAAGATATTAGCAATTTAAGTTTTCTACCCATCTCTTTCTCTCAAAACGTAATTCAGTATGAACTTAGTATGCAGCTTATAGACTTTCACGTCACAATCAATATCGGATCTCTCTTTCTACTAAAACTGACTAGTTTAAATTATTATAACTTTGTTATTTTCAACTTATCAAAAAACTAATTTGACTACATCGTTTTTCTAACAACGTTAGATTTATTTAAACAAAGAATTAACAATCAAGTATATTCCCTATTATACTACTCAATAATATTTGAGTAAAGTCACAGCACGTAATAGCGGGTTCACATTATTTCAATCCAGCGCGGCCTATGTATACCAGCCGGCCTACGATACACCAACGTGATATCTCTCTCTCTCTCTCTCTCTCTCGAGCGTTGTTAAAATAGTCGATATCGACATATATCTCTGCTCCGTAATATGCGTACGTCGAGAGATAAATTTCTCGTTCGTAGATTACTATAAGGTTGTCATACAAGGTTTCGTAGATATATATAATAGCACAGATTAAAAACAAAACACAATAATTATTGTCCACAAACACAATAATTATTTTTTTTGTTATAAGGTCAATAGAGATGAAGAGATAAACCAGAAAACGTCGAGAAAACGTGCAGACAAAATTATCATTTTGGCTTATCTTAGCTCCGATGCACTAGAATGTCAACTTTTGCAAAAAAGCGCTGGATTGCAATAACGTTAATCATTATGAAACACAACTGATTCCAAACAAGATTAACAACACGGTTCACATCAATATCTTGTATCACAAACACACATGGGAGTCCCGTACAGACTGCTCATTACGTAGATACGTGTTCAAGAGCATTAGTCCGACCCCATCACCCCAAAGGGGTAGATGTGCATTTGTCGGACAAATTGAGCCCCTGTTTATACGACCCTAACCCCGCGTATTGACTTTTGTCCAATCTCACGTCTTTTGTTTGTGCAATTGTGACGTCACTTGTGCAAGACGCATTTTTGATGATCGTCTACAGTTTTTGGTTTTTAAATACGAGGAAAAAATAAAAAAAGCCTAAAAAATGGCAAAAAAAAAGTCAACAGATTTAAACTACTTAGATTCACTTGTACAAGACAATAACAAAGAAGAAGAAAAGAAAATAGAAGTAGTAATAAAAAAGAAAGAGAAAAAGCATAAGAAACCTAAGAATGAAGAGTCGATTGAAAAAGTAAAAAATATTGAAGAAGAAAAAAGTAAAAAAGAAGAACCTATACCAATAAATGAGAAAAAAACAGAAGAGAAAATTAGTGAACAAAAAATTATTGAAGAAAATAAAAAAGAAACAATTTTACCAAAGACAGGTCCTAAAAAAAGAGTAGGACCTAATATTGAACTGATTAGAAAAAAACAACAAGAGAAGTTATTAAGAGAGGAAGAAGAAAGAAAAGAAAAAGAAGAACAAAAAAGGGTAGAATTAGAAGAAAAGGAAAGAAGAAGAATTGAAGAAGAAAATAGAAAAAAGGTTGAATTGGAAGGAAAAAAGAAAAAAGATAAAAAATTTAAAAAAGTAAGAGACGTAGAGAAGTATTTGGGAAACATGCATGTTAAAACTAAAAAAGTAGAATCATCTAAAAAGGAAAAGGTTATTGGCGATGAAGGATGTAAAAGTCCCATTTGCTGTATTTTAGGACATGTAGACACAGGTAAAACTAAAATATTAGATAAACTTAGAGAGACTAACGTACAAGGCCAAGAGGCAGGTGGCATAACTCAACAGATTGGTGCTACATTCTTTCCTTTAGAATTTTTACATGAAAAATATAAAATAAAAACTAAATTACCAGGTATTCTAATAATTGATACACCAGGTCATGAGTCCTTTTCTAATCTAAGATCAAGAGGTTCATCGCTTTGTGACTTTGCTATTCTTGTAGTTGATTTTTTTCATTTGTTAGAGCCACAAACTTTAGAATCAATTAATTTGTTAAAATTAAGGAAGACTCCTTTTATTGTAGCATTAAACAAAATAGACATAATTTATGGCTATGACACAGAAAAGAGCTTAGAATCTCAAAGTGAAAGTGTAAAATTACAGTTTAAAAAAGGTGTAAGCGAAACAATTGTAAAATTTGCCGAAATTGGTTTTAATGCAAGGCTGTGGAATGAAAATAAAGAGCTTAGCAAATTTATCTCATTAGTTCCTACTAGTGCGATCACAGGAGAAGGATTAAACATTTTGGTAGGAATGATTTTAAAGATGTCAGAAACGTTTATGAAGAAAAAAACTACTTTGTCAGAGAAGTTTGAATGTGTGGTTTTAGAAGTAAAAAATGTTGAAGGATTTGGCACAACTTTGGATGTAATTTTAGTAGATGGTTTTTTACAAGAGAATGATAAAATATGTGTTGGTACGATGGAAGGGCCAGTTATTACTAAAGTAAAGAGCATTTTGATACCTCAGCACTGTAAAGATGCCAAAGCAAAGCATTCTTATGACTCTGTAAAAAGAGTGAATGCAAGCATGGGTTTTAAATTAGCAGCCAATAATTTGGAAAGAGTCCTCACTGGTTCAAAAGTAATTAAAGTAGAAGATGAAGAAGAAGCTATGAATCAAATCAATGAAGATTTAAATTATATTTTGAAAAATATCACATTAAAGCCAAATGGTGTACACGTACAAGCCAGTACTTTAGGTTCGTTAGAAGCTTTAATTTCTTTTTTAGAGAAAGAAGAAGTCCCGGTTTTTTCTTTTTCCATTGGCGATATAAGAAAACAAGATATAACCAGAGCATCCATATCCAAAACACCTATTATGCTTTGTTTTGATGTTGAGTTTAGCAAAGAAATGCTTGAATACGCGAAAGAATGTTCAGTAAAAGTTTTCTCAGCCAAAATAATTTATCATTTGGTAGACAAATACAAAGAATACACACAAAAATTATCACAGGATACCAAACTTAAATACGCAGATGAATGTATTTTTCCTTTTGAGCTAAAAATTCTTCCAAATTGTATTTTTACAAAGAGATCTCCTTTAATTTTAGGTGTAGAAATTGTCAATGGCAAATTAATGATAAACAAATCAGTCTACGTGAAAAGAGAAGATAAAATAGAAAGATTGGGCAAAGTTACTTCGATAGAAAATAATAAGAAACCCATGAACAGTGCAGGTAAGGGGGACAAAGTAGCAATCAAAATAGAGGCTGAATATGATAATAATAAAATGTATGGTAGACATTTTGATGAGAATGATTCTTTATTTTCTGTTGTGACTGGTAAGTCGGTTGATATATTATTAAAATATTTTGGGGATGAGGTTAGTGAAGAAGAAATGAAATTGTTGGATCGAATTAGGAAAGATTTAGAAGTTTATTAAACATTTTTAAGGAATAAATTTATATTTTTTAAATTCAGATTTTCGAAAAAATTTTTTTTTGCATAAAATAAATTTGGTTCTTGTATATTTTAAATCAGATGGTCGGAAATCTTTACGGAAAAGGGGGTTCTTTTATTTTGTCTATGACATATAAAGAAAAAGAAGAGATTTATGATTAATCTTTTTGAATTTTTTAATTTCAA
>JAOTAV010000004.1:534500-569274 GCA_026546445.1 Cyclargus thomasi | reverse complement strand
ATAGACCATGCTTAGTCCATAAGCCACATCCATAGGACTCCTGTGTGTGCAAGACAACTCCTGGGTTATATTAATTACCAGGTTTGGACGCGCGTACTTCAGTTCAAAAAGGTTTTCTCGCTCTATGAACGGAAGCTGGTTAATATCTCCAATGAGGACAACGTCGTTGGCATCTATTAATTGGTTTGCCATAACTATTGAGCCGAAATGGTTCATAAGGGCTTGACTATCCCTCATATATCACTATCGCTTGTTAGGAAGTATAAAGGTAAAGCTATTTGACTTTTGAAGCTTTGGTCCCTCAATTATGGCCTTTATTGGTATGGAACCCTTCGAGCACGAGTTCAACTCGCACTTGGCCGGTTTTTTACCTCATTTGTAGAATTAGTCATCCAAGCCCAAGGTTAATCTCCTCAAATTATCTTCGCACACGATAACGCATTGCATAATATCGACAAAGTACAGCCCTATCATTAGCACGGAAAAGCAATCAGTCGAGGCCCGTGTTGGTTTAGAACAACCCCCGTAGGAGATGCATTCCACCGGCGCAGGCGCACGAACTCACGACCGAACTATAATTACCCGGGTACGCCATTATACTTCGCCAACGATTATTATCAAACTAGCGGTGACCGCTCCGATGTCTGCCGATGTCGATAAATTATGGTGAGGATGCAAAGTGCTCGATAATTGTTATCGATACCGTATCGCACATGCCTACAAGTTACAAATACAATAAATACATTGTTGACTACTCGGTAGTGTGATAGAATCGTTGTCTCGTTTCGTGGCTCCTATTCTTCCTATTTACTATCGGCGATTACAAACGACGACACGCGAGCACGGCCGTGTAGAGGGCATAATCGGCTCTGGTCGTCGATCGTCTATAATCGCCGTTTATCAACTCGTTGACAAAGTACTCGGATTTACGAGCGATGATGCGAATGTTTGCACAATGACCGTGCGATTAGCGATCAACAATAAACGCTGATTATTATAGAGCCTTAATGCAAAAAATTTTGAGAAATATATTCGACATTATTAACTTCTTTTTTCTTAACTTTTGATTCTTAACTCATAACTTCAGAGCCAAACCTACAATGGCTTGAAATTCCGGATTTCAAGTATGTGTTGTAAGCTTACCAGACGGTGAAAATTTCAGCATTCCGGTATTATCCGGCTGAAAATCCGGCGAAATGATTCCTGTAATGGCACGGCAGTGTTTGCTTCGCGCTCGACTCCGAAATCGTGTAATTAGTGTGACGTACTTTATGGATGGTCCCTCACAACTGCGTCGCAGGCTTATGCTATACTTCACACTCCTTATTGGTCGATAAAGCACAGCCGATTTTGTCGTTGCGTGCAGTACCGGTTGCCCGCGGCGCGCCATACCTCAGTACTAGGATGTGGCTAATTTTCTATCATTGTGCCGCGTCAAACTTTATGGGCTTAAATTTTCAAATTGAGGTGTCAGTGCATCATATTTATTGCTCGTATCTGACCGAATCACTAATCGCAGCTCACGGCTACGTATTATCTTCTTTCGTAATATATTTTGCACATTTCTCTGTTGTTTATTAAGGGTGTATCCAGACTTGTAATGTGGGACGCTCGGATTTTTGTGTTAAGCCTCTCCACAGGATATCACATGCGTTATTGTAATAATATTTGTTTTCAGTACATTTTGTATTTGACGATTAAGTTGCTGCGACCTGCAATAATACCGCCGCTATGGAGGTTGTCAATGCATGCGATATTATATCAGCTGATAAAAACGCTTGTGTGGGGCTTCAGCATATCTTAAAACGAACCTTTAAGGTAAGCACCCACTTTGACGGAGCGTGCCGACTGCCGCGGCCGGGGCGTGTCGGGGCTCAGCGCAGCATAAAATGCGTTATAGGCATATAGCACACCGTTTCGGGCCTGGTCTCATCGCATTGGTGGATTATGAGTACTTAGGTGTGACTTTTAAATCACTCGTGACTTGATTTACCGAAAACGTTACCATATCTACTAAAATCTACTAAACCTTGTTTTAGCTTCTACTAGAATTTTTCTTTTATTTATCAATGTGTTCTACGTAAAACTTAAATAAAATTTAATGTTTATATAGACTGTCTTCATTATCTTCTTAAAATGTTTTAATATATTTTATTCTGCAAGTTTATATTTTATATATTCTGCAATATTTTGGACTACCAACTAAACCGTTATTTATTTGTACCAAAAACGTAAAAATCTACTAAATGTACTGTATTCTAAAGGTGTGTGTGTGTGTGTCTCATCCGCATCACGAAAATCCGCCCTGCTGAGGCTCGGCACGCTCCGTCAAGGTGCATACCTCTATACAATTTATACGGAGGCGGATATTTCTACTGGGACCCGGCACACTGCGGCCCGGCATAGTTTGCTCACACCTTTAGTGCTTGGTGTAGCTGCATCTGTATTCATCTTATGAAAAAAGGGATTTTTTTTAAATGGCCACAATAAATGATTGAATGAATTTTGGTCTCTAAATACTTTGACCTCCAATACTTTGGGAGGAAATATTTGCAAATATTTGGTAGATACCACTGCTAAGATCCATCCTTAACGTTAACTATGGTAATTAGTAATCACATTAATTACAAGTAACAACCACACTTTAACTTTTGTAGGAAATTCATAACATTGTCATTTTATCGCTTTATCGCCCGAAGGTACTTGCTCTACATTCACAACAAAGTACAATGGCGCACAGAGGTCAACGTATCCGTCAAGTTGGCAGCATGTGGTTTGGTGCCATTAGAGGACTCTCCGTGCCTATACCTCTCCCGACCGCCTCTAGGAGTCTCGCGCTCATTACCGACTGATCCACCGATATATTACCTCTAGAAAGACCATAATATTAAGGTCATAAAGGGGATTATCGTGGAATAAAAGGTAAAATGATTATGAACGCAATGCATTCGGTCATCGAGATTAACTCCTAATGGACTATCTATTTATTTATACGTCACATTACTACTACGTCAAAATTGCGTCTAATTGCGCTTTTAGTGGCCAATTTCGTTAAATGTTTGGATTGCTTCGTTTAGTGTTTACATCGTTTATGGAATTACTGTCTCAAATCACGATCACTTGGCAAAACATATAAAACTCGAGAAATGGAAAGGTACTAAATACAAAATTGGAAAGTATAATAACACATTAAATGTTTTCTAGGCAAAAAGTTCTAAGTACAAAATTGGTTAATGTAAGAGGAGGTTTGCGAAAAAAAAACATTATGATCTTGTTAAGGAATTATTTGGTGAGAGTCAGGTCTGCCACTGCATTATTGCGACTCCATATTTGCATCTTAGGATATTTTTAATTCAATTTACCCGCGAAACTTCCGAACCTCGTCGAGTGTTGAAAGCTATCCAATTTGCGTAATACTGCCAAAATATCTCATTTCTACGCTCACTGTGTGTGCCCAACCTAATAAAGACTTACTCGACAGGGCCTCCGCGTAATAACAGACCCAAACTACCTCGAAATAAAGAGGGAAATGCCCAATCACGAAATATACATGTGCCCTTTCGAAGTGAAATGTAAATAGGCTTTTGGCAATTCCATAATGCGAAAGTGGTCTGTTCGAGCTTTTGACTCTATGAAAAAAACTCTATACTTGGAAAACGATAGAAAAAAAGGAAACATTTATATTTTTCATAGAGTTTTTTATTTATGGTCTGATAATTTTGTGTAAAGGCGGTATTTAGAGCGGCACTCTGGCGATTATGCCTCGTCGGGGCTGGTCGAGGCTTGTCGACGCTGGTCGAGCCTCGTCAGGGTTAGTCGGGGTAGCGGTTAACCCTTTCGGTATCCTGAAAGGCTTTGGGGCAATCGCAATTATTACCTGCATGAAATTGATACGAGCCTTAATATTCTTGAGCGCGATATTCATATTTTCAATTCGGTTCCATTTTCAAATTGCTTCGTGGTAATAGCTCAGATTCTGAATGTAACTTTTAAATGCTATAAACTGGTATATTTCAACGAAGTGTGTCTTGGCCCCTGGCTACCTAGTCGAATTTCATTTCATGCTTTTGACAACGATTAAAAAGATTTACCCGCGTGGGACTAAGAATAATATAGCAAGCGCCCACACCACTTCACTTGCATTAGGTATGTCAATTTACAAAACGCATTAGATGACTTCGCTATAGAAATTATCGAATACACTTGACTAAATACTCATAATACTTATTTATCTCGCAGCCATTGATTACCGTCCACACAACATAGTCCGCTCGATACATCCTACCGAAAGGGTTACACAAAAAACGCTATTCCGTATGATAATTTCCGTGATTATAATGTTACGATGAAAAAAATTAAATGATCCACCCAAAAAAAGCCATGTGTAATTTCGTAATAATTATACCGACTACTTGAGCGTGGGACGGACATAATTGTTTCTTATTAAAATCGTCGTTAATCTGGTCCGGGCAGACTCCGAAACATCGCATCATGTTAAGAATCGACAACTATAATTTCTTATAATTTCTGTTCAATCAAGATTTAATTGTTTTAATGAGCGCATGCGTGAATGGCGGGGTCCAATTATTGTTTATTTTTAATCGCCCCGAGAGGTTTTGTTCGCAACGGCCGGCACGCACGGTGCCCGGGGCGGTCATTTTCATTATTTTAATAATGTAAACTACCTACAATAATTTATACTGATTTAGGGCTAAACACTTTAAACATGGTCACTAATTTCTAACGTCTGATAGACTCGATATCGGAGCTAATTTGGGTTCGTGTTTTGTAAACGTTTCATCTTTTGTTTCTGAATGAGATTATAACACGCAGAAAATTCTTCTAGTATTAGCTAACGTTGTTGTTTTTAACGTTGTTTTAAATACTAAATTAAAAAATTTAAAAGTCACAAACAATTTTAGTTGCGATCTTTTGATTACTCTTCCCCACTTTCACGGCTCAATGAACAGAAATGTATGAATCTAAGAACAATCCGTAAGTCACATTTAACAAATAGACTAAATTAAATCGCTTTATTCGTTCAGGAGCTATCATGCCACAATCAGACACGTCAAACTTATAGCAACCCTTTTTAGTCGTGGGTTAAATAAGGCCCTAATTCCGAAACCTTGTCTTTAATTGCTAATGTCATGCCTATAATTTATTTATTTATCTATAATGAGGGAAATCGAAAGAGACCCATTTGACGGACCTACGTCATTTGGTCGGAATATGTCAATTCTATGTAAGTCGTTATCTGTCGACTGAGTTTGACATAACCCGACCAAATTACTTAGATCCGCGATCTGTACCTCTTTCAACTTCTTTGATTGTACATCCATATACTCATGACAGTTCTAGTGTAACGAGAGATAATAAAAACAAACGCTTAATAAAGGTTGATGCGAGCAGCTTATTAAGAACTAACGTCACAAGCAGAAAAAATAAACCAATAAAGACGATAAACATCCAAATATATTGGTGTCGATCAATTGTGTTTATTAGTACGATCTGTAATTGGTAGACAATTCGCATGTCGTCTCAATTAGACTCAATTGGTCGTGTTGTATGTAATTATGTATGTGCGCAGGATTAAATCGTAGAAAGATTCTTTCATACTGATTGACGTTTCTTAATAAACTATAAACTTTAATTTATGAAATCTGTCGGCGGCTTAGGTGGTGACCTTAGTGGCTGACAGCCGCCGACACGTGTTGACGGCGCATGCCGGCAGCTTATGTGGACAGAAGCATTTTGACGATACGTACACGGTCAGCTCAACCGACCTTACAGAAAACCAGCGCTTACGCTGTGTTTTGTCGAGTGAGTTTCTTGGAGGCCCAACTTCCTACACCTTATTCCCTTTCCATCTATCCCTATTCCCTTTCTCTATTCCTATGTCAGAAGACTGTAACTTGCAACTCTTCTAATGTTATAAGTGTCCATGGGCAGTAGCTTTACATCGGGTGGTCCATTAGCTCGTTTACCTTCTAATCTCATGAATATAGACAGAAGAAACAGGAAAATCTCGTTTATTTTCTGGTTACCTTTATAAGTAAGGGGGTATAATATCAACAGTAATTAATATATCCCTCTGTTTGTCAGTCCTCTCACGCGGCAGTTAATAAAGCGATACATGAATTGTTGGTACAATATACCCCGCACGCACCTGCAATATTAACTCATTTATAACCCACTAAATATTGGCCTCTCCCGGGAACTAAAGACCTGCTAAATTGTAATTCTATTTGGTGTCTAGCTGTATCCGTTGGTTATCAGTGAAATGAAATTAGAGATTCGCTCGGCAATTTATTGGTACTGTAGATTGGTACTAGGTATAACCCGCAAATGACAAGTAAATTATATGAAGCATTAACGAAGTTGATGGGTTTTAATTGCTAAATATATATTTTTTTATTATAAAATTCAAGATGTCTATAGGCTTATGCCCATATCATTTTTTTTCTCGATTTACAATTTCATTTTTTTTTGCACCAAGGTTTACATTTTATCTCATATTACGTTAAGTTATCATCATCGCGCTGATGACTTTTAAAATTTATTATTTATTATTATTATTATAACACGACGCTACAAATCTTAATATATATACAAATCTTGTGTGTGTATGTGTGTGTTCTAAACCGGATGGAAAGCAACTACCGTCGCCCATTAACACTCGCGACATCCGAAGAGTCGCAAGTGCGTTGCCGGCCTTGGTGAGGGAATAGGGAATGGGAATAAGGATAGGGGATTGGGAAAGTTGGACCACCGGTAAACTCAGTCAATTAACAAAACTAAACCGATTTTAACGAAATTTTTATGAGTGCTCGAAAATGGTTTCGATTCACCAATTATCCCGCCAAGACAACGCCTGTCGGGTAAACTAGTAAGAAACTCGTACAATACTCTGGCTGCACTCGGAAATAATAACTATAATTCAAGAAAGACTTCAACGGTGTATGAAATTAAGCCAAAATCTTAAGTCTTAAGTCCAGTAAGTAGTACAAGTTACTGCTCAAGTTATCATTAAAAGTCTTTGCTTCTGTTAGCTCAAAACAAACGTCTTGTAAAACACATGTCTCCTACCCCCTGCACCCCTTGTGCTGACCCCTTTATTACTTATTAAGAGGCCCCGCCGTATGCCCCACGTTATTTATGTCCCGTAATAATAATTTGTATTAAATCACGGCCGCTCTCTGCCGGACAACGGATTTGCGAGCTTTTGTTGTCGTCCTATTCTGTGTTTTGCGGAGACATTTTTTCCGCTGAAAGCATAGTTATATAGTTTACCGGTATTTGTGTTGACGATTCGTTAGCCGTCTACGAATGGAAATTCACGATTTTTATTAGTGGTCGTTGACCTGAGGACGCAGATAGAGAAGATAGTATTTTTTAAATTAAGGGATACTTATGGAAAGCCAATTCTTCGCCATTTTGTAGTTTGATCGAAAATTAATGAAACGAACACGAAACCGAGGTGCAACATTGTATTAAAAAAAAGAATCGAATTCAGAGACGTCCTCCTTTTTTAGAAGTCAGTTAAAAGTTAAATGTCCAAAAACAGAAAACCGGACTGAAGGAACCACTGCAATTTAAGCATCAATATATGTTTATTTCCAGATTGGCTATTTAAAGCCCTTCATTTTAATACCATACTCGAACTAAATGGGGGGAAAAAATTTGAACCTTACAATTTTGACTTCAAAATCCGCCATTTTGATTTTAATTTTTTTTATGTACCTTTTTTTATGCAGCGTCACTTGCGTTGTTCAGACGAATCTAACGATATGGTAAATAAGTTAAAATCAATCGAGCTGTTTAGGCTGCAAATACTGCCAAACAATTAAACATACATACGTAATACATACATACTCTCGAAAAAATAACCCTCCTGGCGCAGTCGGGTAAAATGTATGAAATTGACATAACCTAAGCGGTCGGTTGCGAGGTCTTTCGAATGTTTCGATCCCCTACATTTTATTCGAATATTTCGTAAAAAGGTCATAAAGAAAACGCGTAACTAGCTAACTACTTTAAACATTGAGGATATTGTCAAAAAAAAATGTATTAAGTACTCTAGATACTTTTTCAATTTACTTGAAATAAAATCAAGGCAAACCCTAGCGTTATAATTCATTCGCTATTACAATAAATTGCTATTCCTCGAACCGGCAAAATAAAACAATCACGTTACGAAGTCATTACGTGACGGTTAAAAGTTGAAATTGTCCTTATTTAAAAGTTGATTAAATTCGTTACAAAATTAGCCACGAAACGTCATATTTATGTCAAAGTCAATTTCTCATTCAACTTTTTAAAAATCACTTTTGAAAATAAACGAGTATGCTTATAAATTGAATTTTCATTAAATCAAAGATAACAACGGAACAAAAACCTAAGTTTATTTTAAAGTATGATAATAGAGAGTTAGTACTTTACACACTAGTTCTAGCAGAATTCCTATTCAGACTATTTCAGCCTAAAAAGTTTCGACTGTTAAAGCCAAGAAAAATGATTGTGCTTACGCTGAATTCTAAGACCTTCTAATCCAGATATTGTCCAGACATTTATCGATTTATAGACTGACGTCAAAACATGAACAGATCAATAACCATGTTGAACAGGTGTATGACTCCTTTAAAAATCCTCAGAAAACTAGCACACTACACAACAATGTTTTTGAACGTATTTTGTTTCCCCACGACAAGGTTGCATGTTAATATTAATAAAAATATGGCGCTTAAAGTACCAAGACTTCGTGTAACTTCAATGAAAATCACATGACACTTTCAAAAATTAACTGTCATAAGCGAAACAATGATTGTTGGTGAAATAATGGCGCCAAATGACGAAGTTCCCATCATTAAGTCACGGTAACGTGCCAACTGAAATGCGATTCTTTTGAATCACAAAAATGAATTAAAAAGTTTTATAAAAGTGGCCGGGGTTATTTAAGCATCTGCTGTTTTCATGCCGTCTGCGGTATGACAGCCTTCGGGGCGCACATTTGGCTTTAGGTTTAGACTTTAGTCGTAAAATACCCTAAAACAAACGCAGTAAAAAAAATAAAGGAAACAAAATTTGGTGATAAGTCGAAAAGTATAAATAACATAAATAATGGTCTGTTACCAGCTATAGTCGCATTTTTCCTCAATCCACTTCAGAAAATAATAGTAAACAAATAGTAACATTCAACCAACACAGAACTCACTTTAAACAACAAAACCGTGTACTCAAACTAAAATAACAATTTAAACCAACCAAAAATAAATCTAACAATAATTGATGTCTTAACCTAATTCCAACAACAAAAAAACAAAAGTGACGTTAATTCAAAAAGCGAACAACAGCGGTCAACGAACGGTAAAACAAGACATGACACAAAGTGTAAATCTTTGGGCTTATCTGTGCCCAATTCGCATACATTACAAGCTGAAGATACTGCGGGCGACAACATTTGCATTTTAAGGACCAGACGGTAATTATAAGTGGGCGCTTTAATTATTTGTCCAGTCAAGATGTGAGTGAGGTATGTGTTGCAATTTGTTCTCGTAATCTTAATGGCGCTGAGAGGAATGCGGAGTTGATTTTGAGCTTCGCGCCGTAAAGATAACGCCATTTTATTTCACACTGCGTATCGTAAACGTACCAAAATTCGATATGTTTTGATATTTTAATTGTTATGTTTACGTCGGGTGGGTCTTTGCTCTCAAATTTATGTTAACATATTGATAATATAACTGTTAACATTGTAGAGATTTTAGAATGCAGCATTACTTTTTATTGTTTACGCGGCACGCACCACTAGATCCATCCTTGCCACTCTGGAAAATTAATAAAAAACAAAATTATCTGTGGTAACTATTTAATTCGAAATTGAAATTACGATAAACGTCCTCGAGTTCGTGGTCGGTGCTCGCTATATTCTCGAGCCCTGCATCACGTTCAAAATTGAATCCTCGCCGCACTGTCAGATACATTACCCCTTTGTTTCCGAACAACGATTATACCAATTATTATTAATTTGTTTCTATCTCGATGATTGACTTTTTTATTGGAACCATTACGTTTTTACTTGATGACCGAAGTGTTTATCAAAATGATACGTTAAGAGAGACCGAATATCCATTAATTGTGATAAATTTTGATCTAATAATAATTATCCAATTTAATGAAAAAAAAATCAAAGACCAAAACTCATTTAAGAGCGAAATAAAAATAATACATCTGTGCTTCTTTTTTTCTTTTGAGGTAGTCTTAGTTTTAGAGTCCAAAATTGTTTTTGCTAAGTACTAATTTTAAAGGTCAGTGGTCACAAATCTAAAATAAAATAATGACGTATTTGCAAATTAGGAACATTTTAAAATAATTAGACATCTCATCTTTGGCCACACTAGTTGTAAGTCCATTATTTGAAAATTATATTTTTGGTAGAGATTAATTTGATGAATGACTAATTAGAAGCGTAGAGTTCTCAACTGGTTCAGCAGCGGTTATTACTGACGTCTCCAAGCTCCGTCCTACAATAACGAACGCAGTGTAGTTACAGAGGAGTTACTAGGTCAATACAAACGGTTCTAAGCAACTCGTTACTGAAGGCAAGAAACACACTTCATATTGTAACCGGGGTGATTCACCATTTCCGCACGACTCCGATCTGCCCCCTGATTCACGATGCGATTCCGCGCGGATTAGTTCCCGATTTCGGAAACTTCTGTTAAAAGTGGTAGGAGTTTCCGTGAGAACGTTTCTGTTTTCGCGCGGAATCGCATCCTGAATCCGGGGGCTGGAAACTTCACGTGTGACATCCATTAAGTATATGGCACAAATTTTATGATTTTTAGATCCCCTCGCCCTTGCCGCAGGTGGTCACTGTTATATACACAGCCTAGGTTTGTATTTTAGGCCGTTTGTCCCCAACACGCCGTCACTGATTATTTCGGCCCGATAAAATGCCACTTAACGACATGTCACTGGTGGACGCTAGAGCAATGTCGCTAGAAAATGAAACCTAGAAGCCCTACATGATACATCATAAAGTTGCATTCTATCGATACAAAAGAATCTCGTTGACGGTGATGATGTGCGGTGGCTTTAAGATCTACAAATTGAAACCACCCCAAAATTTTCCAGATTAAATTTTTTAAGCATGAAATGTGACGCCAAATATCTTAGGAATTAGGATCTTAGGACCCCTTCCTACTTCACGTATGACGTACTTTGTGGATGATCCCTTACTGGTCATGCTTAACGCGCAGAAGGTTTCTGGGATGTCTCATCTTGCTGCAGTCTCTGAATCTAAGTCGAATTATACATCCACAACACAACCTCTATTTTATACGCTGGACTGACGATACCCTTTGAAATAACAGCTGTTTAGCAAGACGATTTGAAGCGCCCCGCCAGTGCGGGATAAGAACTAAACCTAACGTAATTTGAAAATGGCCGTTTCAATTCTATTACGTTTACAAGGTGTTTATCTAAAAGTTTGACGCGTTAAAGTTTGTTCGCTATTTCGTATTTTTGATACAGTTTATATTTAAATAAGTAGTGGAAGTTCATAGACAATGAAAGAGTGTGTGATATTATATAAAAACCATTAGTTCATTTCCCACCCACCGCTGCCATCAACGCCAAAATGGAGCATATCAAATCTCCTTACCATGGCTAGGCTTGTCGGTGGTGCAGCATATTTAATATAGTGATCTAGAATCTAGGGTCATAGATTTCACAACAATTTTGGTGTTGTTGACCGGTTATTCAGACAAAGCCAAGAATATCAACTGTACCATAGTGTGTGCGCAACATGCATAGACACTGTTCCTTTACTTTTAGCAGAGCCAAATCGCCGAGCACACACTATGCTACTATTAGCCGTATCAATCAACAATGATATAGCTATGAGTTAGTGTTCCAAGGCAAGTCAAGAACCGAGCTATAGATGAAGTAGGCAATAAAAGCAATTCTTACATAGGAAATAATTAGGCATGACAGCCGTAAGGTTCCCAAGTGCCACGCGATTTTATCGGTTTATAGCTACAGATACGATTCCGAGGCGATAATTACAACGTGCGAGTACCGCTGGCGATCAGCACGAAAGTGACCAATACAAGCTACGGTTATTGTGATCGCCGCTACAAATTAACATCAATAAATGCGGTTACGTAACAACAGATGTCCGGATTATTAGAAACGTGATGACTGCATCGGCGATCTACGTGAGCGACACGACACCTCCCGATGTGAAAAATCGCTTTTTGATCACTCAACACGCCGATTTATAACGTGTAATTGCCCGATTAGCGGTTTTTATTCCCATAATTCGGTTCCTTCGGCGGTAAACTTATTTCCTGCTACGTGTAATCCGACGTTTGACGCGAAGAATACGGCCCCGTGCGCGCCGCAAATCATAGGAAGATCGCATTGATAAAAATAAACGACGGACGAGATTACGAAATCAATATGAAATTGCATTTCCTAATGTCAATTGTTAGTTACGGAGTGCAATAAAGTTCCAATAATCATGATATGAAATAATTCTTGGGCGATGCGGTCTTCCATCTCTATCGTTTGTTTGATAATATCTCTCCGTCTCGCTCCGTGCCCGAGGATCGCACGGGGTATGATGAACTCGGTAATGATCCAATCAGAACTGAAGTACATCAAGTCTCGCCGCTGTGAGAATGCGGTTGGGGGTGCAAAAACTATGAGCACGGATTTAAATTAAACTGACCGCTTGTTTTTGTTTTAAAAAACACCTGTGCCTGATCATGCGCATTCATAATTGTTTATCGAAAAAACAATCAGCAGTAACCAGAAATATGAATGAGAACCAGGTGTCAAGTGATCTGCTCAATTACACTTTGAGCAGATCTCATTATACATAAGTTTTTGTGTGGGTGAATATCACTCTAAATAGGTAGCACCTTCCAGCATAGCAGAAATAAAATAAAAATTATTTATTATCAGACAAATAAGCCCGTAATATAAAAAACCAACAGAAATGAAAAGATTACAATTAAATACACAGATTTAATAAAAACACAAAAGATATAAATTTCTCATACAGCAGCATATCTCGTTACCCTGACGTGAATGTAGCCCAGTGAGTCTGTAAAGGAGAGCCAAGTCGATTCTCTTCTCCATCATATTTGGGATTCTATTCCGGCTCCCTCGCACCCTGTGTACCACAGATGCTACTTTTTTCCCGCATGATTGCATAACAAGCTTAGCTTAGCTCAAATATCAGCACAATTATTAATTTATAATGTCATTGTTAAGTATCAATTAATTGTAGTCAATAATTGATTGTAGTTAATAACTTATGCGCTTTCATTAGTGTGGAGTTGCAATGTAAGACTTGCCAGATAAAATGCTCTAACGCTAAATGCATCAACAAAAATCTTGATTTCTTCTGTCACAGATTAAATATATTAATCAGTTTACCAGTCAACATCGAGTACAAAGTTCCAACAGCGAGGCAGCTATTAGATACAGTAAACCAAATTATCGATGAAATCATTACCAGCACTAATATCTCCACAATTCAAATTATGAATCCACCGTCAAATCTTGCTCAATCCGTGGCAGTCACGAAATTCTAGTCTCATCTAATTTCAATCAACGAAAGGTTTATTCCATTTTCGAAATTAAAAAATAAGTAATGGTCTCAAAACACTGGCTGTTACGTTTTCTCCGATGGCTTGTAATTATTTTAAATGTCCCGCGTGCGCCGGCGCAGCGCTCCGGGCGATGCGCGCGATCCAAACGCCATATTGAACATACATTACAAAACTATGCTTATTTGTATTAATATCGCACAATTTGCGATAATTATGGCGCAAGTTACATTTTCGAGATCCCATCTGCAATTACAGATATTCTAGATTGATGATTGATCATTCTTTTGCGTGTCATAGAATATGTTATTAAGGATCTCAAAGGCCTCATACATCCGGAATGGCTCTCTAATTTCTGATTCGGAAAAAGCACGTCGGTATCATTCTTTCAGATCAATTGAAAATCTGAAAATGTCAATATCTGTGGGATGTATAATGCTTTGCTATAATAAATCGACGGTTAAGAACCAAATACATCTACAAAACCTCAATTTTATAGGAGAGGAAAAAAACTTAATATTATAGTTATGGATATGGATACACGCAATATTCTTATAAAATACTACACTTTATTACTGGTCACCATACTTTTTATTAGAAAAAACGAGAAGAACAATATTTTTTTAGTAGACCTAAACAAAAACCAATAATCGAACAAAATTAGATATTTGATTCTTAACCGTCGATATGGTATTCAGGTACTCCAGGATTAATAAATACTTAATTAATTTTGACTGTTTCCCTCACTCGTCTTGTAATCTTAATTCTTAAATTACAAGTGAAGTGTGTACGCCCAGGGCCTAGACATTGTATGGCGCTTTATTTGCAGATAAAAAAAAATTTTAATGGAATGATTGATATGGACAATCAGCTGTTAATGACGTAAAATTTTAGATATTTAGAATTTAAATATTTTGTCTGTTTTCGCTATCGGCGCTGCTATTATCACAGTAAACTCTGTATAAGAGATATGCTGAATTATCACTTGCTTTTGTCACGGCCTGTTTTCAATTTTCAATCTTATTATACTTAAAATATTTAAATTGTTCTAAAGGCCTGTATATGCCTACTTATCTTAAACGTAATATTAAGTCTTAACTCTTATCAGCCGTTATCAATATCAGTAACTTCACTATCGTTTTATACGCATTTAACGTATTCTACATTATTATATTTCCACACTCGTAGCTGAGTTCAAGGCGATTGATTAGTGTTCTAGGCTTTTTAAATTTTTATGACTTAAAAGTTGAAACTGTCGTGCTTGAAAATATTATGGCTTCGTTCCACCAACCCTGTGTACCGAAAGTTAAAGAAGAGGTGAGTTTTGTCCTATTCACATTAACTATGGGAAACTGTGTTTGTTTGTCATTCCTTCACGCCTTAACGGAGTAACTTTTTCTAGACTTAGTTGAAAAGATGGAGAGTACTGAATAACAGAGGGATCTTTTGGTTTAGGAAAAACATAATATTTCATAATGTTCAAAGAGCTTACAAAGCTAGTGGTATTTTCCACGATTTTTAAATTTCACGTGAAGCCGCGAGCAAAAGCTAATAATACAGCCATAACATTGTTCTTCGTCTGTAATATTTTTTCCCGTTTCTCCTACATTTTCCACTGATTCTTCATTCCTGTTGGTCGCTGCGTAAACCTCTTTTGGACCAACACAAATATATTTTGTTCAAGTCTATCAACAGGCTTCTCTGTCTACGATCAGCAGTTTTTGAGATTTATTTATTAATAACTTAATCTACTACAGTTTTAAAATAATTAACCTAACTGAATAGTCTATTAAAGGTATATACAGCTTAACAAGAGATTCAAAAAAATAACCGAAGCGTTCAAACATTAACAATTTTCCCGCTTTTTCCCATATTTCCCACTGTAATTCCAAAGCCTTTCTTTATATGGATGGAAGTGATTAATATTCAACACTAAGGGTTTTTTTAACTATCTTACTTACTTATTCATTAGCTTGCCGAAAAAACAAAATCACAAAATCTTCACATGTATTATAATCATTTTTATAGAGGTAAAACATACAGAATATTACAAAACTATAAGATAATGCTAAAGCACTATCTGGTAAACCAGCTTTAAGGTGTATATGGGTCTCCTCTATATAGTACACTATAAAAGTAGCAACACTGAAAAAGTGATTTTTTTATACTTTTGTAAGAAAATGTATGAACCACGCCTGCTCATACACAAGAGGGAGAAGTCTTATCTGAGGAAGAAAGGAAAGTAGAGAATAGGGGAATACGGTTTTAGAGAAGATTACTCACAAGAAAAGACAGAGAAAACGCAGTTTCGGGCCGTTTTTTCTGTGAGTCGTTGGCATTACTCCGGTCGGGCCGGCCCATTCGAGCTAAAGCCGAGACAGGCTGGCCTAATGAAAATCAGTCAAGCAGTCCATTCTGACTAGGCGACTATATCCATAACTATGTTACTCACACAATACATAATAGTCCTAAAGTGATACGTTTCTAATCAGGTAAATTTAGTGTGCGGGTCACCGATACCATTTCACCCAAAACAGTTATTTTAAATTTTATTTTTATTGCGATCGGAAAGTAAGTGGTCAAGCACATCGGCGGCCAGTGAACGATCGGTCACGGCCAAGGCCGAATCGGAGTTTGATCGCGCCTTTCGCAAATAAATCGCCGAAATCACCTCTCACCAAACAATACACCGGGAAGTATCTTTATACGTAGTAGTATAAACTTATGCAGTGCTACCTAAGTGAACATAATAGTACGTCTGTTAGAATTAAAAAGTTACGTCTGTGAAAGCAAAATGTTGAACTCAGCTCTACGTGAGATCGTTGCGCGAGCCTCTGTTGAATCGAAGCAGAGAAAGGTTAGTATTTCTTTTATTTATTTATTTATTTTTAACTAGTCATAAAGTAAAATATTTCTTATCAAGAAAATATTTTTATATTACCACTTTTTCGTTGCTATGAAAATCAGTACGCATGCAATTTTAGTAACGCAGTAACACGTCTTGTAAATGGAACGAAAAAAGGTTTTATTTATAATCGTCTCGAAATCTATAGAAATAAGATGAATCTCTTAACAAGTATCGTAACCAATTTGTTTTTAAATCCCTTTATATTTATACTATTTACATACTTAGAAATGCGGCATACTTAGTACCTTGAAGTCGTATTTTTCGATTTAGCGCCATCTAGGTTTTCACCTTATGGCTGCGCTGCGCAGTCCTTGTAAAAAAGTCAATATGACAGATGACAGCTGACATCAGCTGCTTGACATCTCTCAGCATGTTTTGAATTTTATTGCCCAAAAATTAGTAGATTTTTTACGTTTTTATAAAAAACAGTTTAACTTAGTTAATATTTTATACAGTAAAAAAAAAGAGTACTTTATACTGCGTAGTGCACTAATTTGATTAATAGCAAACATATTAAACTGAAAGAAAATGAGGTTATAAACTCCCAAAAATAGTTTTGTGATTTTCCTTTCACACAATATTAAATGCTACTCGATTTTTATGCTACAGTAATTCTTCTGAATCTAGTAGTTTTTCTTACATTTTGTAAATCTTGTGAAAAATCTGATATTTACTTTCGTTACCCCAAGGAGCCCAAAGACACTTGCAAAAGTGTTTTATCAAATACTTACAAGGAGAGCCAGAATTTTGATACAAAGTTCTTAAAATATAATGAAAAGATGGCCAGCAACAATGGATTGAACAGACTTTATAGACCAAGGAGTGCTTTAGCCCGGGCATTTTACGAAAAGCACCGTAATGACAGACAGCTCCAAGAGTTTGATCAAAATGAGGTAAGCCATTTAATACACTCATTAAAACTTAGAAATTATCTTGCAGTATTTATTTGTTGATTAAGACGAAGTAAAAAGAATTTGCCAGAAAATAAAGTTTTGTCTCGGGTTGATTAAAAAGTGGAGATACTCTACCAAAAAATTCATTTATGCACACATCTAACTAAGAATTCATAAATCCTTTTTAGTATAAATACTCAAATTTTTGGTAACATTTTGTCATGCTAACACCATACATTGTCTATGTATGGTGTTAGCATACAAAATGTTAGTACAGTATGTTTCATGCCCGATCTAAAGCTGAAGAGTTTGGTTTTTTGTTTGTTTTAACATGCTAATCGCAGGATTTACTGTCCGGAATTGAAAAATTATCTTTGTGTTGGTTAGTCCACTTATCGAGGAAGGCTTCAGGCCATATACCATCATGCTACGATAAATAGGAGCTAAGCAGTAATCAAATGTTAACAAAAAGGTAAAGTTTCATGCCGACCTAGCAGCGGGCAGCAACTAGTTACAAATATTGTCAGTTAACATACATATTATCAATACCAAACAGCAAAAAAAATATGTAGTTGAGCTATAAAAGTAAGTCATGTTTGTAGTGTAAATAAATTATACTGCTGTAAGGTTCTAGTTACTTTAATAGGGAATAATATATTAAAAAAATATAAAGTACAATGAAATTATTGTCGCCGTGTCATAAAGCTTACAATTATTCTATAGTTTACCTGTTTGATTTTATTACTAATGGTGATTAACTAATAATACATACAGTACATATGCCAAAATAACATTTTTTGTCTGTGTGTTTGTTTCTGCTTAATTCTGAAATTGTTGGCCCAATTTGGATAGATTTTTAGAGGCAGGTATATGATATTGAAATAAAAAGTAACTTTTTGTTTCATTTACCGCTAATGGTAGTTTTTATTCAATTTTTTATTCATTTTGATTGTTGTCTCTACATAATTACAATGAATCGTGTGTATTTTTTGTATGTATGTACCTTTCAAAACTATTTTTAATAGTTAATCTAAACATCAAAAAAATAAAATGGAGTTGCTTATAGCCGACTTTTGACTTTCCTGACCACCAAGGTAGGGTGTTTACACTTATCTTGTATATATTATGTATTGTATATATGTTATATTCTTTACTACCTATTTTATTATCTCTGGAATCTTTGCAAGGATTTAAAAATTATGTATTGGCAGTTTTGTCTTATTAGCCCAAGTGTTCTTAGGTAGGTCACATTAAAAATGTAACTGTTTGTGCGGCATAGTAAGTAGCGAAAATTATTAAATATTGTGATATGGTTTTAAATTAATTGGCTCATCAGAAAAAATTCATAATAGTATTTTATAACTATTATAAATATTGTAATAGTAATGAAAAATAATTTTTAAGCATTTAGGTTTAATGTAATTTTTTTAATTCGTTGTTATTTAACAATTTTTGCTTATGTTTTATACATCCTATATTTTTTCTGATGCAATAAAAGCATTTAATTTTTATTAATTCATTAATTTATTACTTAAATTAGTTGGTGCCCGCAACTTCTTTGCGAAAAAATTTTTATATTACGCAGGAACCATTACTTTTTCTCAGAATAAAAAGTATCTTAAATGTTGCCTAATAGCTATTAAACAAAAAATATTTATTAAAATTCCGTCTAGTACTTCCTGAGATTACTGCGTAACAACAGACAAACAATTTTTTTGTCGATATGTATTCGATTACGGTTCCTTAGCACGCCCACATTGAATATTTTCTATAAATATTAAATGTAGAGGCACTCCAATTTTACTGTTTTATTATAAGTATAGAATAGACTACTTATTAACCGACTTCCCAAACGAGAAGTTAGGAAAATTATCCATGTCTGCAATTGTGTTGACGCACGCGTACAAAGTTATCAACAGCTAGATTTTTAAATTATATTATGCAAATGTGCAAACGCGTCAGCTGATGGAAAATAAACACTGTCGCCCATAATCACTCGCAACATTAGAAAATCGGCAGGTGCGTTGCCGAACTTTTAAGAAGGAATACGCTCTGTGTTTGAAGGTTTGTGGTCATTATAATGATTTCGAAATACTTTGGCGACCGTTCATTCTAGAGTGTTTCTGTGCGAGCAAGTTTTACAAATTATTATTCTGCTATTCTGACATAATTAAATTTCTGATTTTGATACCTATCAATACTAGTACTATAATATTCAAAATTATGACGAATACAATAAAATTTACAAAATATAAACGATAACCATCATAATAAATGCGTAAGTGTACTTGTTTATCCTTCCTTCACGCCGTAAAGAAGCAACTAATCGACTTGAATTTTGGCATAGGCCTTTTTGAAAGGATGGAAAGTAACATAGGTTACTTTGGTCTAGAAAACATCAAGTTTCCAAAGTAATTTCCACACGAGCGGAGCGACGGGCAAAAGCGATTAATAGTAATTTTAAGCATTAGTTGTAAGTTATTACTATACAACTAAACTCAAGATACTTCAATTTTCGTATGTTTTGAATATAATTTAGTTGATTGATCGAAACACTTTGTGAGTATTGTGCGGGCTTTCATCTCACGTGTGCCGAGGTAACGAGGATATATTTGCGTATGAAAAACACGAAATACCTCCTGAAATTGTCGAGGGAGTGAGACGTTCAACCCTCTCCCTCTAGCGGGGGGCGACCCTTTTAACTTTCATCTCTGTCGAGTGCTCGGTCCACATACTTTTGTTCTATTTGATCAATGTTATTAAATGTCGCGGACTTAGGGGATCAGTTATGTATAACTATTCGGTATAAGTAGCTTACTTATAATGTCGAAGAAATGGAGCGCGGCTGATTGGTTAGTACGACAAGCCTTTGCCCGTTGGTTTACCCGCGTAGAATCAGGACATGCTAATGTCACGATTCGACGTCATCCCACGGAAGCGATCAGTCGAAATAAAAACTGTTCTGCTAAACCATCTGTATACCAACTTTCATCGAAATCTTTTCAAAGGTTTCGATGTGGTGTGAACGAACTTACTTATCATCAGCACACATAGTCCAGGGGACCTAAAATGGTCGTATTAGCAATATTGCAAAGGAATTATTGCTCTACAATTCGTTTTAGTATATTTTTAAAATCGAATTATTTTGATAAAATAGTACTTAACTTCAAAATCAATTTAAATTGATTATAAAATCACTGTTTTGCAAAATGAGTTATTTACAAGAAAAATGACTAAATAAATTGCTGTTAGCAATATTGCAAAGTGGCCTTTTTAGGGCGGCTGCTAAAAGTTTGCGTTTTTCGTTTGGAGTAAATGCGTACGCCTATTTCATCCTTATTGTCTATGATCGGCTTTGATCAACTCATCAACAAGATCGATAGAAAGTACTGATAAACGATTGTGTGGATGATCAACGATCGTCGTTCACCGACTATGTTTTTTTTATTATATTTAGTGGGCAATAAGCAGACGGGTTACCTGATGGAAAGCAATCCGAAGAGTCGCAAGTGGGTTGCCGGCCTTTATGATTAATAGGGAATTAGGGATTAGGGAAGTTGTGCCAACGGTAAACTCACTCACTGATCGAAACACAGCACAATGCCGTTTCACGCCAGTTTTCTGCGAGGCCGTGGTATCACTCCGGTGGAGCCGGCCCATTCGTGCCGAAGGATGGCTTATGTGAGTCTGAAAACAATCGACCTTTATTAAGTAGTTGGTTGATCAAAATGATTTGCCGTAGAAAAATTCTGTTACATTCCGAACCCGCTGATCTAAGCGCAAACCGTATAATACAGGTTTCACAATGCACAGTCTAAGTAGCATAATATCTTCCAGTTATACCCAACTTGTACCATTATTATACAATTTTAAAATCTATGTGCAGCCATCGTTACTAATCGCAAACCATTAGGTTCATGGTGGGTGCACAAAACGTCAATAAATACTCCATCTATAAACTACTGACGATTTGCTTTAACCAGAGTAAATAATAGTGGAAACTTTTTGGACCGGTGCAATAAACTTGCTGGTGTTTTAGTATGCGCGAATAGAGGCACACTGAGATGGACCTGCCAACATATCGTAAATATTTTTCGGGTCCAAAAGCGTCGATTAACGCAAAAATCCGGGAGTTTTTAAAATGTTAGTTATCTGCTTTTAACACTTATGTCTTTAATTATATTAAAACCTCCCACGTCGGTTTCGGTAGCAGTTGGCAGTTTAATTGAAATCAGACCAAGTCTTTGGCAAACTTGGTATATTTACAGATTTTATAGTTTGTCACCTGGACTTAACTGGGATAGAATAATAGAACCAGCCGTAGCCAAAAGCTTGTTCCTGAAAACTAGCGTAGTTACTTTAAATTCAAAACCCCAACGGGCTGACGATGATAACAAACCGTCACACGGTCGGCCGTAATCACAGCTATCCATTTTAAAACCACCCGGGACTAAATTATTTAAGTAGACGCTTCCGCTAATCGTCAGCGGAGCGGTGCCGCTCTAAATAGATTAATTTATACTTATGAACGAGGACGGTTTTGGTGTCACGCAATGGTGGGGTGATTGGTGCGCCCAAGTCCCAGTTGTTCCCACTCCCTGATTGTATGTAATGTACCACTTAAAATCCTGTGAGAATAAGAGCGAATGACCTAAACGGATTGAGACGATAAATGAGGTTTCGTCATCTAACTTCTCGCCAATGAATTGAAGTTCAAACTTCTTTGACGACCTCTGTAGCTCAGTGGCTGAGAGAGTTTTTATGAGGAGCAAACGAGACGAGTCACCAGATGGAATGCTACCGTCGCCCACGTAAACACGTATCATCAGAAAAGTTTCATGTGCGTCACTGGCCTTTTGCTCATAAAAGGTATATGAAAATATGGGGAGAGTTGAGACTCCAGAGAATTCACTTGACGAAACGCAGTAAGAGTTTTGCATCGACTTTCTGTATTCTACGTCGAGTCAGCCCATTCGTGCCGAACCATGGCTTTCCCACGGCAGTTTATTGTATTATAAGAACACTTCAATGATCATTTTAGAAAGAAGGAAAGTAATAAGCTTAGCCATAATCCATTACTTGTTTCAAGCCGTTAGAGCCACTCTATAACTCAATGTATTAAAATTTGACAAATTGACGGAAACGTCTGGGAATTTTAATAAAGCCTTGTGGAACATCATACTTGGCTGCTGGCCACGTTACACAAGTTGCTTAGATTTAATTTAAAATGTAATATTGTTTTAAATTGGTATGCATTTTAGTAAGAAGAATGATGGCTTCATTTGCGAATTGATCATGATTTTTTAAGTTTTTGAGTAGAATTTTGGAACGTTAAAATTGTCTGCTATTTCTACCATCATAGAGCCTTAGCAATCGTCGTCAAAAGTATCCAAAATCCACATTTTCACTCTCATGGAGAATTGGCGCTATCGCAGGTTTATAAGTCGATAAATTTTACTGGCTATAGACGTTGGGTTAGGTTAGTATTTCCACGTGTTCGTGTTTTATCTCGCCAGTTTACAACCTTACTATACCACCTTAAGATACTTTTTATCACTTATAGCGTCTTCTATTTTATTTTTGCCGATTTGCCGAAAGTTTACAGCTACTTGATATGTTCAATGAAACACCTGCGTGCGAAAAAAATAGAATGCTAAGGGGCTATTGCACCGCTTACTGATAAGTGTCGTATAGGCGATCTATAACTTATCTGACAGATGAAATATGGGTAGCCTTTCCGACGCTTATGAGGAAGTAGTGCAACAGGCCCTAAATGTTCTGCAATATTAAGGGTAATTTCGGAAAAGAAACTGTCATATTATACGAAAATATTATGACGCTATCTAAGTCAAGAGTTTCGGCCTTAACTCAATACCCGAATAGTTGGAACCTCGAAGCATATCAGTAACATATCACATAGTAGGTGTTGCATGTAGGAAGGCGTGATGTCCGCACACCGACACACCTGAGACGCCGGGCGCATCGCTCACTGCAATCTGTACATTATTTCTCCATTGTTCGCGTAACGAGCCCTCCCTAGACCCCTCTCCCCCCCGCTCACACCCCGGGGGGGCCACCCCCACCCCGGGCGGAGCTCGCGCCTTTCTTTTATCATTCCTCTCTTTATTTCCGAATGCAAATAATCCTCCACACGTGTGAGAACCGAAACCATTGTTCTCGCTTCCCACCCCCTCAGGGGACCTGTGACGCAATCTTTTTCTTCGACAACGTAAATGTACACTATCTTACCTATTACGACGATATATCAAATGTATTGTTTTTCGCCCTAAAATAAGCTGATATAATATCTATAACATTGCTCATTAGAAAAAGGTAAGAAGGGTTTTACAGTTCATTGTAAGTTTTGGGGATAATATCGTTCTTTTACAAACCTTTAAACTGGATGGAGTATTATTAGTTTCCACGAATGGAGCATCTTATTTGACCTAGATTTGGCTACACTACTACAACTCTCGATAGAACATTTCTCTCGCTCACTCAATTACGGAGCCCTAATTGTCGCCTAGAATTCAGTCGCTTTATTGAATCAGAGTCAACGGATTAGTTAAGGGAGGTACCTCCTAGCGAGGACAAACAGCTCGTTAGCGCCCGGACGGAAGGGTGGAGCGCTCCCAAGAAAACGCTAAGTGGGGAATCAATACGTATTAGGCGCGATATCGCTCCCAACACCTGTCATTCCATGATGGATGAACTTCCTCCGACTTTAATGACAATATACAAATTGATGTCCGCCGACGCTTCCGAAACGCGATACGCCACTCGCATTACCCAAACACGGCTCCCGATCGATTTGCGTAATAGAAATCTCAATTACGGATATGTTTTTTGCTCATCTATCACGGCGTAGTTCGCTATGACGTAGTGTCGACGATATTGGAGGAGAGCGAGGAGATCGACAGGCGGGAGTCGCACCTACATATTGAAAGCTACTCGGAATTCGCAAATAAATACATGCACGACGCCGCCCCGCCTCGCGCATCACTTTTGCCTCTAAAATTGAATCGCATTTGGTGACTGACTCTCGAAGGCTATGGTTTCTTTGATATTGAAAACTACCAGCCAATACCGCTACTTAAAATTCCAATATGTTCTGAGTTTAGTTTTATTAGACTTTATTAGATTTTGGTGAGATTTCTCCAGGAGCTTTACATACTATATTAAATACAATCACTTTTTATTACATATATTGAATTTAGACGTAAATCTTACATGATGCTTACTGGTTTTATGTTACTATCGCGTCGCACCTCATACTTCGTGAAGCAATTACCGAACCATTTTGACGCCATACGACGTGGTATTGAGTCTTGGTGTCTTTTGTCAGGGAATTTCAAGAAATTGCATATTCGCAGCGCTATTCTTAACATACAAGAGATTAAGTCTTGTGTAGGAGCGAGCACAAGACGTAGGGGGTAAGGGGGGCTGTAGGGGTGTATTTATGTCACCTCGGGGACGCAAACACTCGCCCCTCCCAATTATACCGCAGTAAAAGTCATAAAAAGGCACCCGAAGTTTTTACACGAAGCTAGAAGCTCACGCGAAATTAAGAGGGGCGCCGAAATGTGAGATGAGCGTGAATTTTTTATAAGATCAGATGATGGTTGTTCGTTTATGATGTCTTATGGCGGATAATGCTACGCTGCACGCATTGTTTGCCGTTTGAATCATTTATGAGCTCGTCCACCACAAGTGTTGCCAAATAATTAATAACCCTCAACCGTGCAATCCGCTGGAGCGAACCGTTTTCTGTATAATCAGTTGTGTCTGAGAATAAATAATATTAATTTGCTCACAAGCTTATCTAGTTGTAGGTCCCCAAAAGGTTTAAAGTTTAGTTAAATCAGTAGACCTATGAGTACAGTGTAAATTCCGAAATATCATTCCGATAGCCTTTCGATTCGAATTAACTTCATAATTGAACACTTAAGTCGATTGTCGCCGAACAATACGTGATTTACTTAACAAATCCTTAAATAACAATTCCGTAAATTGCACCTTTTCAATGTGAGTCGATGAGGATTTTTTTACGATTAACGTTGGCGAAAGCAGGTCGAAAACGACTCGAGAGCTGGTTAACGATGACGATTTTTATTTTGTGTTTGTCGTACGAAACAATACATTCTCACGTTTAATTTCCTACGAAACCTAAATCGACCCTTTTACGAGTGTGTTTATTGTTCTTTCAGAACGCGAAATACCAATTGCGATATTCGCTATGAAAATGATTGTAATAAGATTCGGCAGTTTATGGCTTTTGATTACAGATTTCGAGTCAATTATAGACTTTGGTAAAGGGGATGTCTTTGAATCAAGCAGAGCAGCTGCTAGACACAAATTTGACCTTTTGAAACTATCTTCTAGAGTTATCATCAAAATGTTTATGATCTAATAAATCGGTCAATGAATTTTAGGATCTTCAAGAACCCCTTACTAATAGCATCCCGTTTTGTTTGGTCTTTGTCTTTTTTCGATACATAAGAAAGATATTAATAATTACTCACAAGCCGGTTTCGGTGACAGTATCCGATTTCATTGAAACCCAAGTAGTGCCCAAGTGTGTGCCCACTACTGTACTAATATGTATTCTGTGTCACTACACAAGAGCAATCTCTGTTTCTTTACTCTGATAAGCCAATAGGCTTACTGGCAGCTGTAAGCGTATTCGTGATCACTGTCACACCTCGAGACCGTCAACGTTGAAATACAAACACGTGAGCGATAATAAATACTGACCAACAATAAGGAGCTGATTGCCTTATTTCATGCGTAAGTTTAATTTCTTATTTCGGTTAGCGTGTCGGCTCGCCAGCTGAAAAAGATTACCCGTTCCATCGACGCGTCGAAGGCTTACACCATAACTTGCAAGTTTATACATTAAATTAAACAATGTCCTCTTTTTGTTGGCGACGAGGAGGCACGTATCGTGTTAATTAAAAAATTATTCCCCCGATATAAATTTTAAAGGCATTATAACTTCGCTATTTTGGTCGGCGATTATTTTTTCACTTTTCGGTTTTTTAATTTACGAGCTAGCGTTGAGAGTACACCTTTCGATATTTAATGTAAACTGCAATTTTATGTTCAATTAAAATCGATAAGCGCCTATTTCTTGCGCGATGTGTCATTTGAATCGTTTCTCGTGTTGTGATCCTTTTGTCAATTAAATCGACAATTATTTTTACCTCGCATCGATCTATAGAACGTTCTAGCAGTTCCTGGGTTAGTTGTACTGTTACCGCTTGGTTATACAAATTTTTATTGATCTTATAGACTAAAAAGATCGCTGGAGCACGTCAATAAATTTGACATTAGTCATCCATAGTATTAATTTTTTTATTCGTAGGCCTTAAAGAGGTTCTGTCCACCGCGACGTGGTCTGTCACCGGTTTCGTGTGAGTGATACGGCTTGGGCGGGCGCAGAGCGGGCGGCGTGCGTGCGGAGTCCAGCTAATACGTTTATGAAGGAACGTGCGCCGCTCGGGGATAGCACAAATATTCATTAATCTTTTACGGTCGACCGTCAGCCGCAATGGAGATTTAATCAGATTAAAGATCATTTTTTTGCCAGAAAAGTCATCCCCTTTTGTTGCTAGACGTCCCCGCCGCTCGTGTGATGAATTTATGACCGCTAGCGTTTACTTTGAATACGAAATTTCTGCGCTTCGGTGTGACTGTACGGTAAATATCAACATTTTTAACTGCAGTTATTTTACCGTTACCTACTTAATGACTGAATCTTTATAATTTTGAAGTCGGTACCAGCTACATTTAGCGTAAGATTAATGTCAAGAATCTAAGAAATTGTAAAAGCTGGTACCGACTTCAAAATTATACAGATTGATTACGGTGAATGTTGAGGCTTAGGCCAATCCTTATAAGGTACTAACAGAGAATAAGAATTATTTATTACTTTTCAGATCATCTATCATTTTTTTGTTGTGGGAGTCGGTTTTTATTTTTTGTTTTAAGTAATTATATATATTTGTGTAATTTTCAAACATTTTTATTTTAAGCAGCGTCTAAAAATACATTGATATTTAAAATGAACAAAAGTATCATTCTAAAGTCAGCGAAGGTAATACGTATTTATAAAGTAGGCACTCAGTAGTGAGTCGGTGCCTCGCCCCTCGCCACGCAGTCTGGCTCACGTACTTGCTTTATGAAACTCTTCAACTCTTTACTTTCCCAACTTATTATTACTTTGCCTTTCAGTGGTATATGAAAATTTAGATTGAATTATATTGACCCTTTACTTCTGTTATGAGTGCTTAGGTTTGATATATTTTTTAAGTAGTCAAATAAAAGTTTCTTCTATACACATTACATACATAAATAAACGCCCAACATATATTTTATAATTCTATGTTTTTAAGGTCAACTTGAATCACTCTGCAAATCTAACAGCCATACGAATCTAACTGAAAAGCTACACGAAGTAGGTAGGAACGAACCGCCAAAAGCGCCTTCTGAATTTTCGGTGGATAAATACCGACAGACAATTTTAAAAATGTCAACACTTAAAAGTTCCTACGCGGAGAAGTCAGCTTGATTCATAGATAAGACACGAAATGCCAAATAAAAAGTAAAATTAAGCTCGGCAAAACGCGCGTAAAATTATTTTACCATTGTATGCAAATCGACCTCGCGTGATTATTTTATTTCCTAAGAGTCCCGGGGTATAAATCTCAACAAAAAAACTCTCCACTGTATTTTTATTTGATGTGTATGTTTAATATTTAAATACATTTTAACATGCCGCTTATTTTATAATCTCATTTTCCTCTCATCTTATGTTTTTTCCTTGTATTTTGTCACATCAGTTAAAAGACGCAGATATTTTTCTAGAACCATAGTATGACAGAAGAACTTGAAGTGTCACAGTAGTTATTGCCTTTTGCCTTACTAACGTCAATAAATGTTCTACAAAATCGACCTTTCCTCAACACCAGCTTCGATCCTTTTATCACGAACCGATTGGTCAATGTTAATTCCACAACAAATGAAACAATGCATTCAATTATCTCAAATGTTACTCCTATTGGCAAAGAGCGAATGATCTTTGATTAAAATTGCCATTGTTGGCATTCCCATGGCACGGAAATAATAGCTGGTACTCTGGAGCCACGGTCACGTCGTCCATAAATCGCATCCCCCGATAGAACAATTAAAAGACGCGCTTAAAACAATTACGCAACGGTGGCCCTTCGGCTGGTCGTGACGCCACAGACAATGGAACCGAATAGATGGCTTCTGCGCAGTCAATGAAGGTAACTGGGACACGTAGATTTATCGCGTATCCACAAAACTACTTATCAAGTCACCAGTTCTAATACGTGCCCGTTACTTACGTTTTTCACTGCCACTTTTAGGACATTTTTTATGATACTGAGGAGGTAAACGAGCACGTAACCCTGATGGAAAGCAACTGCCGTCGCCTATGGACACTCGTAACATCCGAAGAGTCGCAAGTGCGTTGGCAGCCTTTTTATGAGGGAATAGATAAAGGTGATTCGGGAAGTTGCGCCACCGGTAAACTCACTAACTGGACGAAACACAGCACAACGCCGTATCACGCCAATTTTCTTTTAGGCCGTGGTGTCATTTCTTTCGGACCGGCCCATTCAGGTCAAAGCATGGCTCATTATAATGTCACAAAAGCCAGGATTAGCTTCTGTATCTAAGACTGAGTTTTTATTTATGACTATCAAGTATCAAATAAGAGACAAAGAAGAGAAAAACCCTTAATAAGAAGTATTCCTCATAAAGGATTTTTCTCTCTTCTCCCTTAATCTATGGTAGGGTCCGAAGTGATAATCGAAATCAATTGTTTCACAGTTGTAAATCACATTTAAATTTAATTGAGACTTTTCAATATATTGCTCGCCTAAGGCGGCGCGAATTGTTTATCCAGGCCAGAGTGTGAGCCAAGACAATAGCATGTAGATAACATCTAGCATAAATATACCATCGTAACGCAATCAATGAATTCCTGCATAATTATTGTTGCTCAGGCATGCTCCTTTCAATTGATATTGATTTGACAACCTAGGATATAGAGCAGCATAAGGCGATCATCGTGTAACATCTATGTGTGATCACCTTTGATCCACTCGTTGACAAAGTACCACGAAATATTGTGTGGAGTCTTGCATGATAAACAATGACCAATCATCGCCGATTATGTGGAGTCTGTAATAATTTAGGTCCTAGAAAAATCACAATTTTACTGTTGACCCAGTGGACTCGAACCTTTAAATTGTTGGAAGTGACCAACGTGGCGCTGACTAAAGTTAGTCATCTACCCTTGTATCCTTTATATTAGCAATAACTTATTACTTATACAATATAAAGAAGTGTGGTTTACTTCTAAGTTGCTCCAATAAGGAACTGAAATTTTCTTATAAATGTGTTCATGAGGATACTGCAAACATTAGTGTATGTGCTCATCTCGCAGCGCAGTCCGAGCAATCTGCATCTAGGCTGATCCCATTTTAATGGAGCGCTGGGCAAACAAGCTCGGAGCCGCTTACTGGCAAATCCAGCGAAATCCCATGCGCCACTTAGTCTGAACATACACTGATATACCAACTTTGTGTCGCACCCAGCTTCAATTTATACCGAACGGACAATATTTTATAGTACCTATCTAGATGCTTGTTTTGCTGGCATTGGTAAAGGTATAGTAATTATTGATATTGAAGGCACTTTTATAACTATAAGGCAACTTAATCTCGAAGCTCATTCACTGCATTTGATCTTTGTGTATATTGAGCAACCTCAGAGGTCTAAACTTTGCAATACCTAAGCTGGTAACGAAAACATTTGTATTGTGGTTTGCGTGCGCATTAAATTATCAAATCGCCTAACAACTTACATTTGAGTCGATACAGCCTCAGCTCGCGATTCATTCGACGCTCAAACGGGAATTAATCTAGCATTGTTCGCGAACGTTCCACGTTAATATTTCGCTCCGCATTGACAATATGTTCACACAGCTCTTTGATTCATTAGGACGGGGCCGACGACCGTCGCATAAAAGATCTGCATCCCAACCGTTCGTTTCGTCAATGCGCTTCGTACTTCGCGCTAACGAGTCGAAGGATAATGATCTTATTGAAAATGACGCACGATGACAGCGAATCTCTCCGGTGACCCTTCCACCGCGTCTGGACTTAACCCACATTCGATACACGGCCTCGAAACTGCCGCTGAATAAATCATCCATTTGTCAATTTTAGCAGGTAGATTTTTTAAGCGCCGCCTATTTTATGGAAATCTAGCTCTACACGAGTTGAAATGGAATCTTAAAGAGCCCATAAATAAGCGAGCCGGGTGGCTCCAGTCCCCCCGTATGTACCTACGGCTCGAAACAACGACGCGGAAGTTATGTGTGTAGTCGATGCTTGATGATTCTAATAATTTGCAATTGGAGTAATCTAAAACAGCCGAGAATCAGTCACGACTCGCGAGAAGCTTCTTCCGTCCGCGAGAGGCGTTCCGAATCCACTTTGGCGCGTTTATATTATTCAGTTACGTAAATAATCAAAATTAGAGCACCGTTCGTCGAATAATTCCCGAACAGAATATTATCAATGACGACGGCATTCAAAATTTTCCACAATTTGTATTCCGTCTGGAGAATTCGCCGTCGAATCCCGTAGTTCCGATGCAGGTTATTTTAAATGTAAAGACGGCGCATTGTATAATCACCGATGTGATTCTCCATCAGTATTCCCTAGTAAATATTTATTTGTCTCGACTTAAAATCTTTCACAAATTGTTACGTTCTTTTCTACAACAATATGAGGCTTTTTAACCACTTTCTAACTAAATTTTAAGTTATTAATTGCATGTAAACACAAAATTTAGTAGTAAGTTGCAAGTTAAAATTTAGTTACTACTTACCCAGATATTAGAATTTTTTCTATTTTTTCTGTTATATTGGTAAGCGGGGCTTGTCACTTGACACTTTTGGACAGGTACATGTCAGCACAATTTAGTTAAATTCACAATTGTAGTGGCGTATTCGGGTACAGTTTTTCGTCGTGCTCCTTTTGTTTCAATAATTTATTGCTCCAAAAGCTCATCAATAAAAAATTTAATGACAGAATTTACGCCTTCTGTACGTTGTTAGTATTCTATCTTGAGACAACTAAAGAGCTTAACTATTTAAATACGTTTGGGCATACACTTAAAATTAACTTACTTAAAATTTAGTTACCTACTTATCTACTTAATACGTGTAAACAAGACAAAAGAGAGTATGGGAGGGGGTCAACGAAGTTTGACAAGGGGTCGGGTAGACATAAATATTGTAACCAATGTGATGTCTTATTTTAAAATAAATTAAGGGTACGTAGGTAAAGCATCGTCTTTCTCTCTTCACACTTATAACCGTCATTCATATGCCAGGTGAAATAGAACGACGCGGAATCGCCGCGAAAACTAAAAAATGCTTATTAATCAATTTCTCTGATAGGACCGATTTTGGTTTGCACGATTCGAGCTTTTTTAACGAACATCGCATAATACCCGTGATTTCGATTATCACTATTTCCAATGTTTTTATTGTCTTTCAGGCTTCGTGATTGGCTTCTTCCCATTAGTATGCTGTGCCTTTGAGTCCCATCCTGGTCTCTAATACCAGTACCCATTTATCACAATTATGGTTTGCCAGAAGTTAAAGGTCGACCTTTCTCTATAGTTTTGACTTGCCCTATTTAGCTACTCCTTAGATACCAATGGTAAAAACTTAGCTTTAATTAGTAAATTATTTTAGTCATGTTTTGGGCACTTTGTTGTAACAAGGTATAGGCAACTGTTAGCCTGTCGCTGGCTTGCCTGTCCTTGTGTTTAATACTTGTATAATATTAAAATTACGTGGCTGAAAATATTATGGCAACACGGGCATTAATCATAAGTTCCACTTAAATATATGTACATAATGCAGTAAATTAAATAATAATCATTTAGCATGATATATTTTAATTTAAATACCTACTCTCGCGAGTCAATATTCTGTCACTAGATGACGCCTTTCTGATAAGCGTTTTTCTGACTACCTTAACTAATTTACGGTCTTTTTGGAACTTACTATTGTACTGTTTTATTTATACTCTAAGTTGGCCTAGTGCTTTCATGTAGCTAGCACTACTTTTTATAAGGAATCAAATTTTTCTTTAACTTAAAATTGTTTTAGTGTATTTATAAAACATAGCATAGATTATGGAATAATATATTATGAATCGTTATATTTTTTTAATTGATTGTTTTATAATACTGTTAAATAAATGGCAACTCAAAACGCCTCACAATCATAAAATGTCTTGCTTATAATTTCAGTTCATTGAAATAAAGTGATTGCTAAATACGTTCTTTGTTTGATTTAATAACAATGTTTATTTACAGATCTGAAATTGGTTTCTAGACAAATGGAGATTTCCGTAAGTAGGCAAATTACAAAAAATACGTGGGAAGGAAAATAGATTTTCGCTAAAGGCCGATTTACACTTGATTAAGTTGCGATTTACATAGGATATTTCCACGGGTGTTTTTATCATCCCCATTACCCTAGGACCTTGGAGGACGGGGAGGAGCACTACAGGAGTCGGGGGCGGTCAATTTACAAATTATAATACGTCCCATACTATTCTTATCCTACGTACCAGGTGCCAATGATTAAAATATTACGGCAAAATTCTCATGATTTTTGTCTATCTGAAAGAGAAGGTTTCCGTTTATCAAGCTATTAGAATTGGACATATACCTGTTTTTCCAACTCGAGTGATATTTATGTTGTAAACTGGCCAATACTTCAGGATTAATACTTAAGGTGGGGAAGCGAACCACATATAACCACTAGAGTAGGAACCTAAAAAAATCAAACTATTGCATTTTCGGTAAAGATTGGCGGTATGGTTCATTAGCCCTCTGTCAAATTTCTATACACACTACGATTGTCAACAACAAGGTGACAATACTGCTGCTGTTTACAGTCGCGTTTTGTATGGAAATGACATTTTTTTAATGGAGGCAAGACGAAGGGTCCATGAAACATACTGCAAATCTTGAGCGAATAATTATTTACATTAAAGTAATCATTAGGAAGTACCAGCAGTCTGCAACAATTTATTAAGTTTTAGCAATATTATGAAATAGAATGAAGGAAGTAAGTAAGTAAATGGTTCAGTCGCCACTCGCCTCTGATCGCTATTGTGAAAGTAACAGTGATGTAACTGAGCACGTAAGCTCTGCAACAGTGCTTAGTAGTGGTCGGTGAGTACTGAATTAAATTGGTCATTATCAGCAAAGATTGCTGCAGTTCGCATACCTGAAGCTTAAAATGAAGGACGTTTATTATTTGAATCCATTAATACACTCATAATGTCTAATTTACACGTATTAAGTAGATAAGTAGTTAGCTACATTTTAACTTAATTAGTCATTTAACTTGCAACTTACTATAGAACGTTGTGTTCACATGCAATTATTAACTTAAAATTTAGTTACCTACTTATCTACTTAATACGTGTAAACCAGACATAATAGTAAATACTCGCTGGATTACAATTTGAATCCAGTTTAGTAAATTAAGATTTTTAGCAATATTCCGCAATAAATTAACTTCAACTTCCAAGTAAAAATGCAGGTTGAGAACCTCAACGCGCGTTTCGCCCCAACACAGGGGCATCCCCAGGATATGGACTCTACGAACAACGCCCGTTAAGTACCGTTGTATCTCAAACGACCTCTTGGTGGTAGTTTCCAGTGCGTTCGTAGCTACTTCGGGTGACAGCCGGCGCGGGAGGATGTGCTATCACCCCATCAGAATGGTGTCACCCTATCCTTATTAACACGTGTTTCTTAAGATTTTTATAAATCATTGCGATCATGGACCGGAGAATCTCACACGACAGCGTTATCTTCTTGTGGGAATTATACATAGAGCTGTGCAAGTAGAGGAACCACTAAGAAAAAAGAAATTGATAATGATTTATTTCTTTGTGTTGGTTTTTTAAAATTAACTTATGAAAACCCCTGAAATGGTGTCACCCGATACTGACCGCCCCTCGGCGCGGCCCGGGCTTGCTACGCCCCTAATTGTATCACTATACTGGAATCTTGTATAGATAGGCACTACGGAAATTTTGAAATTACTATGTTCTCTTCGCAAAACTCAGTTTTTGAGTTGAATATTAGACTGTATAAAGCAGGGGTCGGAAACCGGTTAGTTTTGTTAACCGGTTAAGATCACTGACAGACAGAACGGAATCGATTTTTGTTACCGTTCTTTTAACCGGTTAATTGAGGGAACGGTTTTTTGGCACATA
>JAOTAV010000004.1:494898-534400 GCA_026546445.1 Cyclargus thomasi | reverse complement strand
GTGGTAGGCGCCGTAGTCTCGACGTTCAGAAAGTGTACTTAAAGTACTTATTTTGAATAAAAAGATTTTGATTTGATCTAGCATCAATAGGAAGAAACCGTCAAAATATACGTTTGTTGTATGAGAGCTACTCTTTAAAAATTTAATTAATTCTGTTTTTAGTATTTGTTGTTATACCGGTAACAGAGATACATAATCTGTAAAAACTTCAACTGTCTAGGTATTACCGTTCTTGAGATACAGACTGGAGACAGACAGACAGACACCGAAGTCTTTGTTAAAGAATCCTGTTTTTATACAGAACCCTAAAAATTAACAAAACTAACAATAATTATAGTTAATGTTGTCTGATTATAATATTCTTTTTTTTATATCAAATAAGGGAGGCAACGAGCAAACGGGTTACTTGATAGAAAGCAGTTGCTTTACCGCATTCCATAGACACTCGCAACATCAGGGTTACAGGTGCGTTGCCGGCCTTTTAAGAGGACGGACTCACGCCGTTTAGGTTTTAGGTTGACGGCATTGGTGTACACCGATGGCATACAACCGAAGGCAGTAGAGCAACTTTTCATTAGAATAATTATTTTCAAAAAAAAATCTGACTCGCACACATCTTCAAACACAACACCATCTCGCACGCGTCAGCAGTCACTCACACATATACGGACCCCACACATACATTAACAATTAATGAAACATACCTGAATTAAAAATTTTGACATATCTTTGTTTAGTGTTACAAAAGTAGACAATTTTTATGGTGTTCACTTTGAGCGCGTGATTGTCGGTTTTTTGACCTTTTTTTTTTCGTTGGGGAAATGCATTTATGCATCCCCGGCAGTCTGGGCAGGACTACCGGGGTATGTGAGACTCAAGGTGAAATACTCACTAAAACCCCAACGGTGTTCCTGGTTTTTCGCTTCAGGCAGGGCCACGGGATATGCGGAATACACAACCACGGTCTCGGTTTTTTTGACCTGAAACCAAATGCTCAACTACCAGATTCTGCATCCAGAGAGGATGAAGCACTAGAACTTTCGTCGTTTTTTTGTTATATAACGCTATTTATTCGTAGATACATAGGCAAATTTTCTATGAATATTGGTCTTCTAGATGAGGTTTTGTAATAAATCAAGTTCTTCTTCCATTTCCAAAAAACACGTCAGCTTCGTCACGAATGTCCAGAACGAGGGTTTAAATTAAATTTTCTTAAAGTTTTTTTACTTGACGCCAACAAATAAGAATAATTACGATACAATAGTTACTAAATTAATAAAGCTAATAAAAATGATAAAAACTAAGTAGAAACACAATGTTCGCAGTAAAGTTTTTACTGCGAACATTGTGTTTCTACTTCTACTTCTTAATTAATACGGAAATCATACAAATCAAAATCATGATTCAAACTTTGAAATCAATTTACAAACATCCACAATCTAGTAACTAAAATAATTACGGGATACAAGCGTACCCCTCCACGAGTCGCCACGATCTCACACCGACAGTATTCGCACCTGATGGACGCTTCGACACAACTCCCTGTCCCTCGCTAATACGCGGCCGATACGAAAAGATGCGTTTTAAATCAAAAAAGTTATAGCGAATCTGCAAACATTTTCTTCAGTTGTACCGCCGGGTATGGTTTTATAGGGGTAAAGTTTGAGTTTTGCGTGAAAAATAATCTTTTCACTGCCAGTTGCACGCGTGTTGCGGTTTCGCGGCTAAAGTTTGATCTGGTTATTTTCGCGCTTTCATTTTGCAGTATACGTAACAGTCAGAAAGATAGCGTGAAAAAGAAATTTTCACTAGTTTTGTTCTATTTGAAAGTTTTATTTCGGAGCTGGAAACACCGAAATGCGATATTTTTTGTATTACATAATAATCAATAGAATCAGGCGTTACTTGCGGAAATCCATAGCTTTAAGTTTACTAAATTAAGTTTATATGGCAATTTTCCGCAAAATAAACCTCAACCTGCTAGTAAAAATGCGGGTTGAGAACCTCGACGCGCGTTTTGCCCCAACACCGGGGCATCCTCAGGATGTGGACTCTACACACAACGAAAATGCCTCGGTGTTGGGGCGAAACGCACGTCGAGGTTCTCAACCCGCATTTTTACTCACAAGTTGAGGTTAATTTCGCGGAATATTGCTAAAAATCTAGATTTACTAAACTTACACAATAATATCACCTTCACGACAGGTCCTGAATATACTATACCCACTATAAAAGCCTTAAATTTTAGCTTTAAGGCTTGTATGGGCCAGCTGGATAAGTTTAACCTTTAGAGATTATGTTCGGTATGTTTCAAAATGTTTACCACACTAACGTAATATGTATTACATAATGATATTAATTATTCTTTTAACTTGTAGCGAGGAATTTTTCTCCGAGCTAATAGTTCACCAGAAAAAAATGTACCGTAGACATCGACTTTTTCGAAATGCATAAACTGCGAAACTAGTCGGTTAAGATAAACGATTTTTTATACAAAACAATATAAGTAACACTACAATCCCTAGCAAGGAATTCTTATTTCTCGTTTTTATTAAATATTTATTATTTATTTTCTGTTAGCGGGGGGAGAATCACAGAACTTGGCACATATTTTATTATAAACTTTATTTTTAAAAGGATAAATGTAATTACAAAAAATTACGATGTCAATCCTATCGTTTCTTATAAAAAACACAATTAATTAAAATTCTAAATTCAAATTAAACGATCAGCAAAAATACTGACTTTTCTTCTGAAGCTGCTAAAATGTTTTGCTTCCTTAATAGCCTGTAAAAATCATAACTAAATATTAAATAAATCCATATTTCAATACAAATATAAAAAATGCGAGAGTGTGATTGTGTGTCTTTCTGTCGGTCTATCTGTTACCTCTTTACGCCAAAACCACCAAACCGATTTTCCTGAAATTTGGTATGGACATACATCGAGTCTCAGGAAAGGACAAAAGATACTTTTAATCCGGAAAATGTACGTTTTGCTGGCAAAAAAAAACAAATTTTGTTTCAAAAACATGTTCATCATAACCTATTTATTATAATCTAGCTGTGCCTCGCGGTGTTACTGGCGTTTGAAAGCAAAAAGTGATATTTTTCCGCAGTAAAAAGTAGCCTAGTGTCAATCTAGGTTATATTGGCTATTTTCAAACTAAATTTGATTGAAATCGCCCTATCAAACAGTTTAGTTTGTACCTTTAAACAAACGTACAAACTCACTTCTATGAATATTAGCAGGATCTATTAATGAGTGAAAAAGCATCGACTTACATTAACTCAACTAGTGTTTTTTCGTGATGTTTAGAGGGCAAGCGAGCAGACGGATTACCTGGTAGAAAGCAACTGCCGTCACCCATGGACACTCGTGACATCCGAAGAGTCACAAGGGCAATGTCGACCTTTATGAGGGAATAGGGAATGGGAATAGGTGGATTAGAGAAGTTGGGCCACTGGTAAACTCACTCACTGAACGATACACAGCACAACGCCGTTTCACGCCAGTTTTCCGTGAGGCCGTAGTATGACTCCGGTCGATCTGGCCCATTCGTTCCAAAGCATGGCATTCCCACGGCAATGAGCATCAGTATTATGTACTTGAGATCGGAAAATGTCTCACTGGTACACGCCTCCACCGGGGTTTGAACCTGCACCCCCGCACACCTGAGTACGAACCAAAGGTCTTATCCATTAGGCTACGGACGCCCTTAAGTCGCCCTGTGGTTGAAATCCATTGTATAGAGGAGCTATTAAAAATATAATCTATTCTCAATTCAATCACACACTTTAATTTGGCATTAAGGTCTCGTTATCAGGTTATTAAATATTATTTAAAAAAAAGTAAAGACGTCAACAATAAACAAAAGAGTATTTCGTGTATGATTGTCGAGTCATGCCGAAATATTGTAGTGTGCGTGTTGCAGTGTGCGTAGCGTTTTATTTATTAAGAATTTGCAAGATCAAAGCATATTTAAAAATAATATTGGTATTCCACGCTCAACATCCGTATCAACTATAACTGGGAGAAATTTCATGCTTTTACATCTACGCGACTTTCGTAAAAAGGGGTACAAAGCTTTCCGCTCGCGTATAAATATATAGATGAGTGATATAAAACAATGATCGGTACATTACCATAATCTTTCCATTACCAAACCCATGAATATGTATCGACGAGCGGGTCCACTTAAAATTTGGGACTTCTGGGACCGCAGTGTGCAGGGTTGCCAGATTGTCGGAATCGGCGGGATTCTCCCAAGTTTTAACCGACTGCGCCAAAAAGCCCATATCAACCCTATCAGCTTAATTAATTTTGGCTTGAAAGGTGTCGTTAGATTCGTATTTACTATGAGAGTGATACTAGATATAAAAAAACAAAATGTCAGATTTCCGGCGTCAAATTCAAATATTACATTGTTTAAATTGCAACGTTTCCTGCAGTCGTGTTTTTGTTTTTAGACATTTAGCTTGTTGCATGTCCTCCTGTTAAAGAAATTAATCTTCCGTAAAACAAGTTCGATAATTCACATCTCCAATCACGAAACTTGCAACCACTCGGTCTGAGTTGAACCGATCGTCAAAGATGAGGTCACTGCTGTAGGAAGTGTTTACTTTACTATGTTTTATAGTTAGACGACAATATGCAATACCATGTTAATCCTAAGTCTATTTTGAGAAAAACGATGCTAAAGTCTAGTTAAAATCTATGTCAGATTAAGAGCCCTCACAGTTTTTCAAATGGTATTTTATTAAACGAAATATTTTATGGCACATAACCCTTTTTTAAAAAACGTTCCTTATCAAGAGGAGATTCCAGCTAGGTGCATAACTCAGTATTGTGGGTTCACATGGTATTGCTTATGACTCAGGTATTTTTTTACTTTTTCCGACCAAAGCCCAAAAAACCCGTAATCGGTTATTTATTCCGGTAGTTAGAAAACTTGTTTTGGCAACCCTAGCAGTGTGGGACTCATGAATGAATAATGCGAAGGTAATATTCAATTTTGCTAAGGACGTGGCGACATCTACTAGATAAATGCTTATAATGTTTGTTATATGAAAACCACTCTAAAACACTTAAACTTTTGTTTATTTATTTATTTATTTAACAATTTATTGTACACAAGATACATTTTAACATTACAATTTACATAGAAACGACGACACAAAGTAATACTTATTTCTAAAGAAATTTCTTGCAGCAGCCCTACGAAGAGAGATGTATGAGAGAGAGAGATGGGATGTAAGAAAACAGATAGAGCGCGTGCACAATAAAAATAAAATACATTACATATTACTTAAAGTACAGATTGTTATTAGAATAAATATATATATAAAATATTTAAAATATATTGTACCTAATACGATAGTAATGTAGAATACTAAATAACAATTTATCTATAATACATACATACTATATGTATATTTAATAAAGATATTTAAATGTATCTAGACAAGTTCGAGTCCCTAACTCTTGCTTAATTTATCAATTCTCTTTTGTGTTATTACAAAATAAAATAAAAGGGCGAAATAATGGAAATTAATAATGCAAATGGTACCAAATATTCCAATCCTTTGTTTGTCGTTCGCACTACAGATTTTTGGAATATGATTCTTATGTCGTCGGTGTAAGGTCGTAGTAAAGGCAAAATGAACCTGAAAGGACTGTACTAGGGACGAGAAAGTAGATTCTACGCCGAAGCCAAACTGAAGATTCAATTAAAATTAAGAGATTCTTGTTCATTATATAATAATATAATATCCGTGGACGCTACACACCATGTCAATCTGGCCCTGTGCTAAGTACCCGAAAGACTTGTGTTACAGGTACCAGACAACGGAAATATATTTAATACTATACACATATTTAAGATTTTTATTATATAATACACATAATTAATATACATCCATGACCCAGGAACATTGAAAAACTTTTTGTTACGTCAGCGGATTCGAACCAGCGACCCCCGGCGTGAGCTACCAAAGCGCTTAACCACTGCGCCACAGAGGTCGTAGGCACTAAAATACAATACTGCACTTCCAACAATCTATTTACGTACACGTCGCTTTTTCTATTCTATACAAGAAACCGTCACCACATCATCGAATTCTTTGATCTTTTGGTCATAGTTTTTATGTTTTCTATATATCAGCTAACTGCTGAGCATAATACGCGCGTTCCCCAGAGTGCGGAACACGGTAGCTCGAGCCTCCACTTCACGGAATCAATGTGAAACTGCAATTACGTTCGGCGTGTCTAATGGTTATTCATACAACAAACGTCTAACGTCCGAGTAACCCTATTAATTTTTTCTCGCTACCGTGAGGTGATTCGGATTTTAATAAAAAGACAGATCGGGCATTAATTAAGTCCGGCTGATGAGTTCGGGCCGGCGTCATTACATGAGGCGAGATGTTTTTTTTTAATTCGTTATTATTCTGTGGCGTAAAGAAATGTTAATTCGAGTCGGCGTGAAATTAACAGTCGCTCGGCCCTTTGTAGGGCCGCCTCGACTTAAACACACAACGGGCGACGAGCGACGTTCGCTCTTTATTTGCACTCCATTACTCTTTTTTACGCGCTTTCATTAAAAACTCAATCAAATGACTTTACGCGTTGTCAGTGGTATGAATAGCTACGTGCTCTGGAGTTATGTCGAATCGAATGGCACACTTTTTTACAGAGACACAGATAAATTAGTAGCGGGCTCTTAAGGTTTTAGTTATGTCTTTTACCCTACTTATGATTCATCGGTATGCCGTGCTTGCGTTTTGACTTTTGGTACTTCTATATAATTATATTACTGTTTATATTCTGGCCTCTTGGATTAATCCGTGTTATAATCAGGATGATGACCCAAAATTTCCTTACAGATAATTTGTTTCATTCCCCTACCACAGCCTAATTCATGTCAAAACAGCTTCTAATTCCCCATTATTTTATATCGAACTGCATCTACACCTTTCACTAGTTTATTTTCATTATCATCTTTAACTTTTGCTATCAAATAAGGCGTCTCTTTTTCAGTGGTACAGCGTAGACAAGTCCCGGCTGAGTCCTGAGATGCAGCAGAAGTTCGTCCAGCTGGGACCAGACGAGGAGACTCAGGAATTCCTCTCATCCTCCATCGACAAGTCCTCTTGGGTGTGGACTCAAATTTGGTATCTGCTGGCGAAGGCCGTTCTGAAACATTTCTGGACGATCACGGATATCAATGGGTAAGTAGAATTTTTGAATTTGCTTTAAATTGTTTATTTTTCCTTAATAGAAACGTTAATAGAGAAGGTATAATGTATTTAGTTTAAGAAGCCATAAGTCAAATACTAGGGTATAGAACCGGGAAATCCCGGTACCGAAAATCCCGGGAATTCCCGGTCCTTTGTAGCGGCAAAAGAACCGGGAATTTAAATACGAGAACCGGGATTTTTGGTACTTTCGGGAATACAACTGACAGCACTGACGCTACTAGAGAGCCGTGAATGAGCAACCGTTTTGTGCTTATCACGCTACCTCACCCGCTACCGACAAGTTTTTTCAATGTGTAACAGAAATTAATGTCATTCCATGATACAAATTTTATGAAAATTAAAAATCTTCACTACTATTTCAGATGTGATCTAGTTATTTTATTAATACACTTCGAAAAGTTTTTAATGTTATAATCTATAAATATAATGAAACAATAAAATTGGCGTGTCTGTACAATTCATATTTTTACAAAGTAATCATTGGGGGGGGGGTGCTTAGGAACTTAGTAATAGAACACAAATCTACAAAAAAAAGTTGTCTGCTTATCTGTTTGTCTATTTGTACGCGCTAATCTCCGGAACTACTGAACAGATTCGAATAAATCCTTTTTTATTTAATAGCTATTAAGTCTAGGCACAAACACATAGGATACTTTTTATCACGGAAAAGTGTACGGTTCCCGTGATATACCAATTTTCGCGCAACGAAGTTGCTGTCACCAACTAGTTTCATACTAAATGTCGAGTGAATTTTTTTTTCATTATTATTGCATAGATTTATTAGTGTTTTTATTGCTGTCAAATTCTTATTTGATGATTCTAATTTGTACTTTTACTCTTCAGACTTTAAATATTTAAATTTACCAATAAAATTATAATAATAAAAAAAAAAACAGAATACCGAAAACTCGGTTCCTTGAAACAGAACTGGTTCTCGATAGCCTATCAAATACGTCAAAAAAACTTACAATGAAAGTAAGATTATCATCTTGATTTCTCAAATGTAGAGACAATATCTTGGAAACCACCAAAGGAAGAGTCGCTTCTAAAACAAAAGACTATTACGATTTCGTGGTCACATGATGTGGATTGTGGTCATATAACAGATCGACAGGAAAAACACTTTCTAGTTTCTTGAGAACTTAAAGTGAAAAGTACATTTGGTCGGCTCATATCAATTTAATGTTAACTGTAATCTGTTGGTTGGATTTGTCGTAACGCAACCAAATCACGTAATCCTACCATCCGCCTATGAACAACTTCTCTCATGGTACATACATTCGAATCGCATATTTCTTCTTTGTCTTAAAGTAAAAACTGCGTCTGATTGTCCCCAAGCAATTGGCAGAATGGAAAGGGAAGTTGAACGAGACGAACGGTCGTTTGTCTTCTAATTAACAAGCTTTGTCCCACACAACAGTCGTGATTTCGCATGAATCACCCGCCGGGTTTAAACCACAATGAATCGTTATTAAGTGCGTCCAGATTCGTCCAATTACTCCAATTACAATCTCCTGTGACGTATAAGTACATGTACATTATTTCCTCATCCATTGTGTCGAATCTGCACAAATTAACTAATTCGAATTCTCGCTAGGGATGCGACACGAAGATTGTCGATATCGATAAACTCAAGTGTAATAATTTAAGGTTTTCATTTTATGTGATATTTATTCACTATGACATTTAGGGCGGTTTCGACCAAACTGAAGTAAAACTTTATCTCGAGGATAACTACTACTTACTCTAAGAGTAAAGTGGTTTTGAATTTTAACACCTTTAAAACTAAAATTGACGTCGTGACGTCATAAAGTTAAACTGAGAATAGTCTGACAGCAGGGTGTTATACCGAGTATAGTCATCATTTCTGTTCTTCGAGTAACTTGAAAAAACGCAAACGTAGAGTAAATTCAAAGAGTCAAATTATTTCCAGAATAGTTACGCTGTGTAATTTCTAGTTCGGTCGAATCGAGCCTTAATTAGATAACTTCTAACTCATTAACACTCAAACGCACTTGTAAAGATAGAAGTATCACCTCAAAAGCCGGGAATAAATGTTTCTGTTTTTGTATTTTATTGAATGTTTAAAATTTTGATTTATGTGCAGATTGCAGATCCAAATAAAATATGGTTGCGATGTGTCGAACCCAACCGACCGGCTATGTCACTTACAAAGCCCAATCAAATGTCTGTAAAAATAGGACTGACACCTTCCTATGATTCATTAATTTCTTCTCATATTTTACATCGATGTGAAAGCTCCTTCTTTTTTCTTTTTCTTCATTCTCTTCTCAATCTTTTGCATTCATAAAATAATAATGATTAACAGTGCACACATCACTACAATGCGTCCGGAGCGCACCGAGCGTGCACTGAAAACGATCGCGGGTACGGGTGTCTATAGCCGGCCACTAATAAATAATTTAAATAAATTGACGGACGAGATTTACTCATTGGCTGTTTCCGTCTCTCAATTACGCTTTATTTATCACTTACTACTTGTCGACCGATCCCCGCGACCTCACTCGAGGTGCCATCAGCTATATTGACCGTGCAAACGGTTTAATTAAATAATTGAATGTGCTACTTCTATGCGAAGTAGTTGTACAACGGCCGAGCTAGTGACTGAAGTATCGACTCGATAGATACGTGTGGTCACAACACTATTTTCAAGAAATAGTCAAATTGTAGCATAAAGGTGTTGTACAAAAAGCTCCACATTAGTAAATAATGATTAACAACTGATTTCTTACCTGAAAGAAAGCTTGTTCAATTAAATTTGAAAATTCAATTTCATTACAATTTACAAATACTCGAAGTCATTGACGCTTTGTTACCAGTAGTAAAAATGAATGAATTCGACACAAAATATTTTAGTAAACATAAGTAAAAAGTTACTTCTGGTTTCCTCCACATTTAAGTCTGGAAGAGAATAAATAATTGCAACACTAACCACTAGACATCGATAACTAATTTGTTATATAAAAGATAACCTAGAAAAGCATATTATTTGCCAATATTTTCATATGGTCGTCGATAGCTCTACTGTAGACGGCACTTGACAATCGTAGCAATCACTTATAGCTCCTTGTGAAGCGGGACCCTATAAAAACTAATATTTTAAAGCCCTCCCCGTTGATTAACTAAACGCAACGATTTGTTCAAATTAAGCTCAACATTTTGAAACACAAAAACGTATTAAACAGACGAGGAGTCCCAGGATATCGGTGATGGTTTCGCTCCCCTTAAGCAAAATATCCGGGATATTAATCATTGCGCCTATAGTTAGGATAAATGACTCAATGAGCGCTCGCCTCGGCCACTATTGACTTTTCCGGTGTAAATTATTAAATTAAATCCTCGATTAGTGGGAGTGTCATTGATTTCTCGAGCCTCGACCCTCGGTTCCCACAACCAGCGGTCATTTAGAGGGCACTGGTGTGATGCAGCCTCCACATAATCGTCGATGTTTGTTGTTCGTTATTCGACGTGATCATCGTGCAAGCGTCCACATAATTGCCTTGGGAGAGCCATGCTTCGGCACGAATGGGCCGGCTTCGCCGGAGTGATACCACGGCCACACAGAAAACTGACGTGAAACGGCATTGTGCTGTGTTCTGTTCAGTGAGCGAGTTTACCGGTGGCCCAACATCCCCCCTATCCCTATTACCATACCCTATTTCCTCACAAAGGCCGGCAACGCACTTGCGACTCTTCTGATGTTACGAGTATCCATGGGCGACGGCAGTTGCTTTCTATCAGGCAGCCCGTCTGTTCGCTTGCCCTCTAAATATCATTAAAAAATCGACTTTGACAACTCGCCGATTAATATAGACCAATATCGACGGACAGTGGCTAGTATGCCCTCTACACAATCGCGCTCGCGAGTAATCGTCAGTATGCGGCGATTATGAAGAGAAGCCTAAGGTCCATTGTCGACAAACACCATCATCCGGGAACGAGAATATTGCGCCATGATAAAATGCAACTTTATGACATAGACTACAGATTTTATTTTCCTCTATGCCTTTAATGACGGCGACGTCATTGACGATAGGGCAATGTCGCTAAAAATGAAACTTATAGCCTAGATCATAAAGTCGCATTTTATAGGGCCGAAATAATCTTTCGTACTCGGTTGACGGTGTTGGTGGACAAACGGCGTAAGGCTTTTGAGATGTAGCTTTAGACCTTTAGACTTTTTTTAAAGCGTGGTATAAGACCTTTCAATCGAACTCGAGAGGGTGCAGGTTCAAACCCGGGTGGAGGCGTGTACCAATGAGATACATAATTCTCTTAAGTGCATAATACGGATGCTCATTGCCGTAGGAGAGCCATGCTTCGGTACGAATGGGCTGGCTTGACCGGAGTGATACCACAGCGTCGCAGAAAACTGGCGTGAAACGGCGCTGTGCTGTATTTTGTCCAGTAACTGAGTTTACCGGTGGCCCAACTTCGCTATTCCCTTATAAAAACGCCGGCAACGAACTTGCGATTCATCGTATGTTACGAGTGTCCATGGGCGACGGCAGTTGCTTTCCATCAGGTAACCTGTTCCATTGACTTGACCTCTAAATATAATAAAAAAATACCGTTTATACATCCTCTAAAATCCGTATGTGGATTTGATCAACATCGACAGGTTTTTTGTTGAGGTATTAGCAACTCTATTTCTGTCTTTGTTCCATTGTCGTTCGGATTTTAGGCTCCGTTTTTAATATTCTTCTAACCTTTAATAAGATAGCGTATTCTCTCCTAGCAGGCCTTTTCTAATGTCGAGAATGCCTATCGCTAACGGCAGTTGCTTTCCGTTTGCCTCCCAATTTTATTTTTGTTCATAAGAACAAACAAATTTTATTTTTGTTAAAATAAAATTTGTTTATTAAAATAAATTAAAGTAGTCAGTCAGAAAGAGAAATCCGATATTGACTGTGACGTCAGTCTATTAGTTGTATACAAAGTTCATACTAAATTACTACGTTTGATACGTTTTGAGAGAAAGAGACGGGAAGAAAACTTAAATCTCTAAAATATCTTACTAATTTCTCAACAGGAATTTGATTTTTTTTTGTCATTCTGTATAACTTTTAGCCCACTTTCATAATAATTTTCATTCAATAAAACAGTCGAGGTATAGGGGGAGTCAAGCCTCCGGACACCGGACAAGTCAAGACTCACTCATTGGACAAACACAGGGCAATGCTGCTTCTCGCCAGTTTTCTGTGAGGTCACTGCAAACGATTCCACCAAAAGCGAATCATTTCTAATTATTTCCTAGTGCATTTATTCAGCAATGTTCTCTTCTAATCTCTCATTAGGTATGATGGGGGTATTTGGTATTCTGTGGGACCTGCAAAGTTTTTAATTTAAAATAAAAAAAGAGTTTCTATTCTTTTCATAACAGCTTTTATGCTTATTTTCTTACAATCTCTAATCTAACTGGTATACCTATTTCTCGGTATGAAAATGAGCTAAGTTCGTGGTAATCTGCTAATTAATTTTTAATTAATCCCACCGACGAAATGTCTGTGGTCCCGATACCTGGAAGGTCTTAATGACGGCCTTAATTAAAAAAGGTTTATATCTCTGATTCATAAGCCTTATGATTCTTAGATTCTTTGGTATCAATCACAATGATCTGATTCAGCTGACTGAACCTTCGGTGCTGGGAATAAAGGTTCACCTTCATCTCGAAAGTGAATCTCGAAAATGATTTTCAGGTTTTTTGAAATGCTGACAATACAAAGTTTTACGATTATTGTGAAAGTAAGGATGAACGTATGTCTACGTGTTTGAATGACTAGTTGATCAACCAGTTGTAATCAACTAGTTAATACTAGTCGACCAACCTGTTGACCGACTAGTCGACCAACCAATCAACTGACTAGTCGACCATCCAGTCGACTGACTAGTCGACTAGTCGACCAACCAGTCAACTGACTAGTCAACCAACCAGTCGACTGACTAGTCGACTAGTTGACCAACCAGTTGACCAACCAGTCGACCGACCAGTTGAGCAACCAGTCGACCGACCAGTTGAGCAACCAGTCGACCGACCAGTTGAGCAACTAGTTGACCAACCAGTCTAGCAACCAGTCGACCGACTAGTTGACCAACCAGTCGACCAACCAGTCGACCAACCAGTTGACCAACCAGTCGACTGACTAGTCGACCAACCAGTCGACCATCCAGTTGAGCAACTAGTCGACCAACCAGTCTAGCAACCAGTCGACCGACTAGTCGACCAACCAGTCGACCGAACAGTTGAGCAACCAGTCTACCAACTAGTCGACTGACTAGTCAAGCAACTAGTCGACTAACTAGTCGACTGACTAGTCAAACAACTAGCCGACCAACTAGTGGACTGACTAGTCGACCAACCAGTCGACCAACTTTTCGATACATTTTACCTCATTGTTCATCCTCTGCCATCAGTGCCAAAATCAGGAAAATCAAATCACCGAAATGGCGCTAAGTTTTTGGAAGTCGGATAAAAATAAGTATCCTGCTCATGTTACACTCATTTCGTAGGCAGACCGGAGTTGTAGTCATAACTTACAGCTATACATACTAATATTATAAATAGGAATAGTATTTGTGTGTTTTTTGTCCTTCACGCCCAGCTGAATGGAGATCATAGGTTACTTTTGGTCTTAAAGAAAACATCATGTTCCCAAAAAAGGCTCACAACAATATTCGTATTTTTAACTAAAATACGGATTTGTGAAGAAATGTGAAATTTAACACGAGCGAAGTCGCGGGAAAAAGCTAAACAGCAATAAAGGCTTTAACACCTCGTCCTTCGCGGGTGAACCCGGAGTCGTAGTCGTAACTTACAGCTATAATTAATAAAGGTCTCGCATTAAACGCAATCACTGTTTGGACATTTTAATTGCTCCGACCTTTCCAGATTGCACTTTATTATTCAAAAAGCCTTTAATTGCATTCCGGTCAGAAAAAATATACTTTTGATATTTCTTAATTGCCAACCTTAATTATAGAGATTTTGCGCTAATAAAGTCTGATTTTATAATTGCATGTTAGTGCCGAGCTTTGAGGAAAATTCCGCAAATTTTGCTCGTTATGTTCGTTATTACCTTCATTATTTTAAGTAACCTTTATTTTGACATGGTAATTTTAATTAGTAAAATTATGTCTAAGTTACGAGTACCATTTTCTCATCTTAAGTTCGATGGGCGAGTTTATTTTTCGATCTTCGGTTTGAAAGCTTCTCTGAATGACGGCCGGGTCCAGTAGCTAAGGGCCTTGCGACGGAAGGTTAAAGCAGCAATAAAAGCAAAAACGTTTAAAAAAAGAAGTTCATCTTTGCTCATCGTCGACGTCAATTCTATCTATGCTATAGACAACTGCGGTGGCGGATATCACGGATATCTTTTTAAAAAAAATGCACTCAAACAATGATAGTGTACGCGTCGGGCGTAAACAATCTCAAATATTTAGCACAACGCAACGAGTGCGCATTGTATTGTGCGGTGTGGTCCGCGCGTCGGGCGGCGGGCGCGCTTCTCGATCGTTCGATAGTGTACCATTAGCGCGAAGAGTCGCGCCGGCAGCCAATTGTGCGGGTAGATATCGCATACAAATGTCGATCCCTCCCCCCCCTCGCACCCCCCCGCACCACCGTACACTCATCTGCATTCAATCCCATTGTTACCTTTATTATTGGTATCGTTAATTTGAGATTCGCTAATGGTGGTAGCTTTTGTAACACCGCGCCGCTTCAAAAGTCATTGGAGGTTAGTAGGATTACAAGTCGCACCTCGAGGATCTTAGTTTCTATAAAAGCGGTTGATTTTGCTTCAAACATTTAATTGCTAATATGGGTTGATTGGAAAATAGAATTTCAGTAGATACTATTATAATGAGAGTTGTAGAGCTCTTTGAATCTCAACACTTTTCGAGAACATTGCATGGCGATTGCGATGCATGACGTATCCCATGAATGTTTGACCTTGGTTTTCGACAGTAGGTGTTTTAAACTTGTATGAACTTAATTTATGATCACTTTCTTCTTGTCATCTGTTTATGGGCGGCAGTTGATCGAACTGCTCGATCTCGTAAAGAAGTAAGACAAGGTTACTGCTCGTCAAAGACACAAGAACGCCTGGCCCTTGAGTTTTTTACATATATTAATGACGTTTCCGCGGGAGCAAAAGCGGTAATTATTTACAATAAAAAGGCGGCGGACAGTAATAAGGACTGAAAGGCCGCGCCGGGCGCGTCGCGCTGTAAAAAGCGCAAAGAATACACCTCGATATGATCGCACAAAGGCTGCAGCCCCGACTCCCGGCTCGATGCTAATTTCCACTATCGCGCTCGCCCTCATTCATTTTCAATCGAAGCCAACCTCCGCTTACTTCTATTTTTTTAAAATCACATTAAAGAATCGAATATGGCGGTCGTCTTTTTGCGCGGGCCGGGCGTGCGACGCGATTTATTTATTTGCGTGGTTTTTTAAAGGACATTCCGGTCCGCTGTATACTCGTGTCGCGTCCGTCGCGGGAGGCTGCGAGGGGCCGCGACCGTCTCGGCGACCGTTTTTAACGCGGCGACGCTCTCCTCGCGCGCAAGAAACCGACGATACAAATAAATTATTAATCGTTTGTCCTGTCTCTTATAAATTAAAATCCGTTCTTTTTTGGGGCCGGGGTCCGGTCGTGTATTTTTTGGGCGCGACGGCTAAGCCTGTCCCCGAATTTATTAAAATCGTCGAGCGCGACTCGGGTAATTAAGGGCCGACAGAAATTAATACGGCGCGGCGCGGGACGCAGGACGGGCCTCTCTACATTGTACTTATTTATAACACCTTATTTTAATTTTTTAAACATAAATCGGGTCACGTTTTAGGGAGTTTTACACTTTATTTGTGTCGTCTGTAAATTACTCGAGCGCCCGAACCTCCGGCACCGCGCGCCTTTGAATGAATGATGTGTACCTGCACTTGAAATGTAAATAAAAATAAAACTCGTTTAACGATGTATTTTTATCACTATTCGTTTTTTTTCGATTCGATCGGAGATAATCTCGTATCGTAAGCGAACCCCGGTAGGTATAACACTGGTTGTAAATGTAATTGATCGTAAAGAAGTGCTTAATTATAAACAGCTTTACGATGTGAGGTGCCCGATGTAGGCGGTTGACTCTTTTCTTTTGGCTTGGAAGTCCGGAATTCTGTCGGAGCTGAGGTTCGAATCGATCGGTCTCAATTTACTCTTTTACTACTTTAACACATAAAAATAAACAAAATATTATTTTTGCTGGGTTCTTCAATAACACCGACTACTAGTTTTATTTTTCACCTTGAGGATTAAATAAAAAAATGAACTAACACTTCGGCGTCTTTATAGCTTACAAAGGCACAAAAGAGTTATAAATTAAGTAATTATAAAATTAATGATCCTTAAAAATCAAAACGATAATGAAGATGATTAAAAATCATATTAAATTATATCTCGCGGTCCAAAGGAGAAGACGTAAATCACTAACAATGCAATTCCCTGGAAGTTGACTAATGAAATATTTTAGCGCGGATAAAATTTAACTGACATCTTAAAGAAAGCCCAGATTAAAGGTCCGTGCAAACGGGGGACTTTCGACTGTTATTACTCACGAGCTTTTACTGACGGATTTGCCAGCATATATAATTAGGTCATTATCAAATTTTTTTAATTTTACTGGACTATGGAGTATTCAATCGAAATGAAATATTATCTGAATAATATATTATCTGAATACCCAGTTTCATTAAAATGAGTTCTGTAGTTTGCTGCTGCTGTATTGATTTTGATGTGTGATTTTTTTGTTATATCTTTTGATGATACACGGATGAAAGAAAACAACATTTTTGTGTACCATCAAAATATATGAAACATACTTTTATTCTCCACCTAACTCTTGTAGGAGTGAAATTATGAAAATTTAAATAATAGACCTAGCGATAATGTTTCAGTCCCGCGTCTGCGCCAGCCAAAGTCGAACATTTGTTAATTAGCCAGTTTTTATTGCGGCAAATTCGGTTTGCCCCAACAAAGGGAGCTCAAATAAAATAAAGCTGACTCGTGACGAATCACGAAGTGTTTCGTCCAGCGCCGAACCCTTTGTGCCTAATCTAAAGATGGCCCGTTTTAATTAAAGAACAACATAACATCACGTAGTGTAGCTACCTTATACTATCACAGACAGGGCTGCCAACTTAGTAAAAGTAATAATTCGGATAGAATAAAAAACGATTTAACAATACCAATTTCAAAAGAATTTTGTAGATAACTTGCGTTGATTTAATACTCTTTTTGACAGACGTTTGCCTCATATTTATGTTTGAAATAAAAATTGCAGCGGCAGACGCATGCGCGCTTCGCGCTAACAGTGAAAAATTATATTGACATTGACACAATTTATCATACAAATAGGACCTCGTGATATTATTACGGTTGCCAATCGCCACCTATCTAGTAGATTGTCACCTAGTAGGGAATTGGGAGTGATGAATGTCTCGTAGGAACTTTACTAGTAAGCTACAGTATATTGTTGGTCGCAAGTTCATTATTTATGAGTTTACTACAACTTTTCGTCTACAAATCTTTGAAATAACTTCTGACAACCCTAACAGAACTTTACCGCCTATAATTAAGTCAAGCTCATCCCAAAGAAAGTGAGAGACGAAACAGTAGCTCAGGAGGCAACATAAAACAGCATTTACATCAATTAATATTAAATTAATTCCTATATTCTTCATAAATAGTCATCACCGAATGATTTATACCGCGAACCGTCAGATTACTGCTGTAACGATATGTTTATTGCACTTCACCAAACAAAATATTTTAATCATACAAGTTATTGGAAGTCATTAGTTAGAAGTGAATATGAATATTTCTTAGAATCGCTCCTAATTTGAAACATAAATATTCGAATGTCAAATGTTTTGATAGTTTGAATCTGTTTGGACTTATAGATTAGATTTTGTACAGAATTCATTAACTTCAAGATATTTTATTCTACACTGTGACATGGTATAAATCCATATTTGACATAACAATTAATAAATGTTGCATTTTTGTAAAATACTTGCTGCCAGGAAATGATCTCCCAGCGCTCTATTAAAATTTTAGATTTAGAGTAAGATTTATAGATTTCTGACTAAAATCAGAAAATCAATTCAGAAATCCAGAGACCCTATGTAGCCAGCTAAAAATAAACTGAAAAAATGCTGTATGGTATTCCAGGGTATTCCGGTCTCTCTGAATTCAGATCTGGAATTCAGAGAGATCAATTTGTATTCTATCACACTCAATTCCTTACTTCAACAGTAGCCAATCACGCCTGATTTATATAAACGAAAAATAAAAACCAAATTTAATTTCTAGTCTTTTAAGACGACTGCCTACTTTGAACCCAAAACTACATTAGAGTAATGGCGTCGATTAAAACCAATGACTGCGGCGGCATCAGAGAGATGCGCACGCGCACCCGCCACCGGGTTACGTACGACTGTCGTCGCCGATTTTATCGGAACGATTTATCGCCTCCCGTCTCGTGTTTAGCGTTAGATTACGATTTTAATTACCGAAACGATTTGTCGAATTCGCTGTTATTTATGTCTCCAAAATCCTTTAACCCCTTGTATACCATATAGGTACACGACGGACGAGGTGATCGTGGGCAAAGTTAATAAAAATATCTACTAATTTGTGATGGTGCCTTCATATTGATCTGGAAATTAATGATTTACAGTGATCAGTGTCGCAAATATGTACTATTATTTATCCCGATATTCGTTAAATACCTTCTTCGTTTGCATTGTTTGCATCAAGAACCTTTTAAGTATTTTTATAGAGGATGGTAGAGTCCTATTAGATCCACGTCTGACGCCATTTAATCAGTGCTCTGTTTGGACCGTAAGTAATTACTCGACATAAAACGTCTAAGATGTCGAGACTCGTAATCTCGGCAGTAATCCGTGCTTCTTTTGTATGGTATTATGAGTTGTGAGTTTGTAAGAAAGCGTCTGCGGCGCGCGGAGTGCGGTAGTAACGAGTGTATAATTATAATCAGTGCGGCGCCGGTAGCCGAAAGGCCGACTCATCGTAATTTGATGGCGTCGACCGTACCTCCCCCCTCCCCCTGCAGACTCGCCTCTCCCATGCCCCTCGCTCGCCCTCACAAAAAACTAATTAACAGAGAGAGGCTCACCGAGCGCCGAGCGCTGCACTCGCGAGATTAATTGAAATTTTCTATCTTTGTAAAGTGGTAATACTTTTTATTAATTAATTACTTTAAAACCTGTGCCGCTGATGAAAGAGCTCTTTGTTGGTTTTAATTTGCTGCCGTGAGCATGAATGTCAGTGCTCACAGAGATCCAACATCCAATTACGATTTTCATCAAAACGCCGCATTGAAGTTGTGTCCAAAGCGAAAAAAAACGTGAAAATATAATTAGCTAAAGCAAGATCAACATCAATTAGAGATGTATAAAAAACTACCGATAAAGATATGGAAACAACAACTCGTACGAAATGACCGAAAAGATTAATCCTTTGGCTCCGACATTTCGTAATTAAGCCTCATAATAAAATGTAATCGGACACTTTGATTTAACGCCAAGGGTGCCATTGAGTTCGGTAGTGTGACCCGTGGCGAATTGGTTTTGGGCGGTCAGGACACGGAGCGAGCCAACAAGGCGAGGTTAATCCTTTACGTGCGCGTTAACTACCCTCTCGCATATTGGCTTACATGTCAATGTCAACGGGAGATGAGAAGTGAAAGGTGGCTGAGATGTCGGAGGTCTCGAGAGAGGCTGAGTTCAGAGTAGGTTTCCAGGTCAGGATATTGTAGAAAAGAAAGATATCCCGCTAGACCCAACAGCAAAAATCATTTCTTTTTCATCATTTTGTCATTCGAATAAGTGACATTTAAGTGTGTTAGAACACACTGTGACAATATTGATACTTTCAATAATATAAGTCTAATCTGGATGAAATGTAGAAAACAAAATGTTAGATTTTGGCAGAGTTTTGGCCAAACCGATAAGCAGAAGCGTAACGGTATGCCAACAACATGCAATACCATAATAATTCCTTGCCTACTACTCGGTAGCTGGTACTAATGCTAGGAATCTTACGAGGGCATGCGATACGATCGGAGGAGTTAATTAGCTGGTCTAATGTGAGGAATGTCGGGGCGCCGCAATAGGACGCCTCATTAACAGGGCACCGCGACCCGCGGCCCTTCCGAGAACGCTACCCAAACAAAGGGGTTATAAAAACTGTCACAGAATTAAGTGCGCCAAGGAAAGGCAGCAACAAGTGAAACATAATGCGCGAAACAAAGCAGCCGAAGCGAATGCTTTAAATCATTTTTAATTATGTTATGGCGCGGGTAGGGTTACAGCGTTACGTGCCGCCGTGCCCGCTGCGTCCTGGATGTGGCCTTGTCACCTCGCAGCTTCCAGTTTCTCATTTGTATGTCGTAGTATAGAGTTGCTTCCCGCTGTTTTGTGCCTTGACCTACCCAACGGATTGCGGCTTGTTTTAAATTCAGAAATGCACGAATGTAATGTCTTTATGTATGTTACACTCAGAGTATATAAATACAGATCATTTTAGTTGAGGTTTAAGTCATAGGTCAGCCATTTTTGATGAAAATAAGTTTGGTGGGTGCTGTGGTAAAGCAAACATACGTTGGATGATTCAAAGATACTATTCGTATTCTTCAAATGCTTTGATATTTAGCGCTTCACTTACCTACATTTTATAAATGGTTTTTTGTGAAAAAAAAATGTAAATCATGTAAAATTTTAATTGAAACAAAAAAGATTTTACTTACTGCCGTACTCAAGCTAAGATGCCGCTATGTACAAAAAGTACTTTTTGAGTTATGAGCAAAAAACGCGCGTTGCAATGTAAGGAACTGTATGTATATAACGATAATATTCATTTTCATAACCCGATGACTATAAAAGCTAGAAAAATGCACGTCGATAGAGTTTCTTCTTCTGATCATGATGGCATCAAAATAGACCAGATGTTGGTTAACGGCTTTTAAGCTTGAGGACGGCAGCTTACAGGTTATATTGGTGAGTTTTTTTTACATTAAATAGAAACGTTACAGAGGGTAAGTTAGAAAAAAAATTTTTTTTTCTGAATCACTCTATTACATACACTCGAAAAACATAACCCTCCTTTTATAACAGTCTGATAAAAAGACATAGATATTAAAGGAATCTCTCTCCCGGAAATATCTAACTATCCACGGATAAGTAGGAACTTTACTTTCACAGACTTCCTTGTGGATTGGCTTTCATAAAGGCATTCTCTGAATGCTGAACATAATACTAGCCTTGGAAGTTAAGATAAAAGGATCCGCTTAAATAGAGCAATGAGTATGCAAAAGAAAATGGAGGTAGTTTTGAAATTGATCAGGTCGCCTTGATGGCTTTTTATTACTTAGGATAATAAGTAAAAAGGATACAAGCGAGCAAACGGGTCAGCCGATGGAAAGCGACTACCGTCTCCCGTGGATGTACGCAACGTTAGAACGGAAAATTAACGGCGGAAGGCTTCCACTCATCAAGTAATCACTTTAGTTTAAAAAATAAAAAAAGCAGATAGCTAACATTTAAAAATCTGCCGGACTTTTGCGTAAAAGGACGCTTTAAGATCAGAAAACTGATTTTACACATAGCTAGATACACTGCCTAGATAATATAATAACCTCCTCGTTTTTGGAAGTCGGTTAGAAAATGGGTAACTTACAAGATTTGTTGGAATTTTATTGGAAAAAATTAACATCTACTCGAAAGTTGTAAAAAATGTTAGTTATCCGTTTCTTCCACTTATGTCTTCAATTGGTATACCAATTCAAATCAATCAAGAATCATGAGTCTTAGGTATTTTTCATTTGTACACAATTAGACATTTCATTAATTGACCGTTATCAAACCTTCGGATTCCTATTGTAGCAAACCCATAGATATCAGAAACAAAGATTGATATCTGTAGGTAAACCTCATCAGCTTTGGTGAATCAAATAAAATATGACGTAGGAACGTAAAAGTTCTGAGCGTTATTTCACGGTGGCTTTAAAGGCGTATACTATGGCTATTTTATAATAGGATAAATGATAAGTCTAATTTAATTTTTTGTCATTGAATTCTAGTACTGAACGGGTAAATTACCTGAGAAGCTTAAATTCATAGAAAACAGATGACATTATCTTTGCGAAGGTGGTTTAATGAACCTTTTCATGCTTCCGCGGGAAATGAGAATATACTGTTGGATAACGGAAATCTAACGCAAATACAAAATAAGGTATAATAAATAATAGCAAATATTAACATAATTGGATATGTAAGTGGATGAAGCGGATAACTAACATTTTATAACATTCCAGCAAATGCTTATTTTTCCCATAAAATTTTGATGAATCTTGTAAGTTTGCAATTTCATTATCTAGCTTGTCTATCAAGCTATCCATGAAATCCACATTATTTTCATTTTAAAAAAATCTGCCACTTTTTTAATGTTAGGTGCCCGCTTCTTCCACTTATGTCTTCAATTATAATATATATTTTTTTTTAAATAAAATACAGTCCTCTCAGGCTTAGCGCTGATTACGCGATTCAAACACAAACGTACAATACGCCATCGCTTAAAGAACGTTTGGTATCTATAAACGCGCGTTTGCATCGCTTCAAAAACTCGTAAGTCGCCCTAAAGTTGGTTGCGATATTTTGACAATGCAACATAGTTTAACGTTGTACGTATTTTAAAGTTGCAAACAACAGCGTTAGTAGGGATGCAATCGGCACAAATTTCGCCGTATGTTAGCCCCGGTATTTCGTCCAGATTTTTATGCCGGTCAATTTTAATTACTTACAACACATGTGACCTCTTACATGAATACAATTAACCCGACATTATGCACTTAATTATTTTACAGTACTTTTGTAATCGTTCAACCCGGTTCCCTTAATGAAAGGTCAAAATTCATTAACTCGCGCTAATTATAAGTTATAACCTTATATGTCGAATGTTGTATTACATTAATTAATTTAGGATACTTGTAAATTGAATATTAATTCTTGAATATACTACATATCATATTTTGTTGGTTTTTATGGTTTTTGAGTACCTTTCCTTAATTGCCATTTATGTTAATTTCTACTTATAAGACAGATTCAGGCCGTTTGTCCATCGCGTCGACGTCAACGATTATTCCAACGGTCCCTCAAAATGTCACTTTATGTTTTTGGCTTAAGGTTTCATTTTCTACCGACATCGGTCTAGCACCCATGTCGTCGCTCTGCAGTGGCCTTTTGTCTTGCCGAAATAATTTCGTTGACGGTGACGGCGTGTGGTGGACAAACAGCCATATGATGCGGTGTTAGTGATGTTTGTGACCTTTAATTAATGTTTACACATCAAAAAAATGTGTTATCTGCCTCAGTCTCATGAGGTTTTTCCGAGTCTGTCTTTAAATACATGTTTCAATTTTAACAGAATTATATTATTTTTAAACTTAAAGGCTCCTCCTTCATAATAGAAGATAACATATATAGAGCGTCCGTAGCCTAATGGGTAAGACCTTTGCTTCGCACTCGAAAGAGTGCAGTTTCGTACCCCGGTGGAGGCGTGTACCAATGAGACATTTTCCGTTCTCTAGCACATAATACGGATGCTCATTGCCGTGGGAGAGCCATGCTTCGGCACGAATGGGCAGGCTCGACCGGAGTGATACCACGGCCTCACTGAAAACTGGCGTGAAACGTCGTGTGTTTCGTTCAGTGAGTGAGTTTACCGGTGAGTTTATCCCTGTTCCCATTCCCTACTCCCTGCCACGAGAGTCCATGGGCGACGACAGTTGCTTTCCATCAGGTAACACGTCTGCTCGCTTGCCTTCTATATATCATTAAAAAAACCAAACGATGGCACGCGAGCACGATCGTCCTGAGAGCATACTCGGCATGCTCGCCGATAATCGCCGATGAATCGTCATAGATTATCTCGTTTAGAAAGTACCAACTACGAATGAGGATCGTGCCGAATATAAACGATCTACGATCATCGCCGATCATGTAGAGCTAGCATTACCTACTTTACATTTTTAGGGTTCCGTTCCCAAAGGGTAAAAGCGGGACCCCATTACTAAGTCTGACTGTCCGTCTGTCTGTCTCCAGGCCGTATCTCAAAAACGGTAATACCGAGAGAGCTGAAATTTTCACAAAATATGTATTTTCTATTTCTTTATAAATTTTAAACTCTGTTATCAATTTAAAATCTTTTTACAAATTTAAAGTTTTAAAAAAATTAATCTCTCAGAAATGTTTTTTTACAAATTTTTGCTCCGTACTGGTAAGGAACCCTTCGTGTGCGGGTCCAACTTGCACTTGGCCGGTTTTTTATGACTCCTTAACATCAAAAACTTTAACAAATTAAAATGCTATTGAATACATATACAATAGTCAAAAAACTAATACATCAAGCGTAAGAAACCTTCATTCTAGTATAATCGTAGCGTGAAACACCCGTGTATAATCCTTCATGCTAAACCTAAGGCTTCCTAAACCTAAGGCTTCCGAGGAATGCACAAGTTTGAGCCGAGCGACAGATGCGTGGCTACCAGGAATGCATGACCGATCCTCAGTGGAAAAAGCGCCAGTGAATGAAGCGATTAGCGCTGAATACAGCTCGTTCAGGATTAAATTACCTTTACGATCAACCTTATGTTAGTAACATAAAGTTCATTTAAAGAAACTCCAAGGTATGATAAAGCTAAAGGGTTTGTAGGCACGCGGAACCGAGCGCGCCGCACGAAGCACGACTCTATTGTCTCCGAGCTTGACCCGTGCCCCGAGAAAAAGTGGGCCCCCGCAAAAACGCGCCTCGAAAAACAGGCCCCGACAATGTGCTAGTTGCTGACGTAACTTGTCTAATTGGTTCAGCTTTTCTGACAATAGTTGAGAGTTTTGAGGCCGTTTGTCCACCGCACGCCGCACCGTCACCATCAACGAGATAATTTTGGACTATTCAAATGTCACTTCATAACCTCGGATATACTTTTAATTTTCTAGCGATATTGCTCCAGCGTTCATGTCGTCGCTGATATGTTGTGACGTAGACAAAAATGAAACATGTCGCCTATGTCCATTATCCAGTGGCATTTTATTGGGACAAAATAATCTCATTGACGGTGACGGCGTGTGGTGGACAATCGGCGTTACTCTTTTAGAAGATAATACCTTAGAAACAATTTAAGTCATTGAGATTTGTAATTACGCTCAGAAATAAAAAAAAATACCTTTTTTCTAAATGGTCGCGTACCATGTTTTATAAAATCTTGGCGATGTCTTTATTATCGCTGTCTTTACAAATACCGACTGAAAATGAAGTGGTTTCATAATCCTTTCTCCAAAGACGTACGTTCTCCAAAAATTACCTAAATCACCGGTCGCGCGAAATTGTAATTAAAGTTTTCAATCATTAATGACAACTTCCCGCGACGGTCGATTCTGAGTTAGATTTTTTTATAATTAAAGATACGATTTGATGAGCATATACCAAGGAGTCATTTAATGTTCGATGTATAAAATATTTCATACTGGTCAACAAAATTTTAAAAATACTTGTCAGTTGAAATCCGCCGTGTTGCACCAACCTTTTTTACTAACGAAGTGTCTGTCTAAGACAGACCAATTTAAAATAAATAGCATAATTATTATCATTTAAATAGACAGTTCAACATAAAAGAACTCCTTTGTGTGTGAAGTCATAAAAAAGGTGACCAACAATTTAATACCCCTGAAAACAAAAGCTCATCAAATCGCATCTTTAATTAAAATAGACCTAACTGAGTATCGACCGTTGCAGGAAATCGGCATTAAGAGGATACACCAGCGGCTAGAGAAATGAAAAATAGGCATTTGTAATATCTATTGCTGTCTCTAACCACAAGTCGGGGAGGCCACAGAGCGCGATAGAGACAACTGCATCTTGGATTGTAAAAACCATTGAAGAGAACAGGAAATCAACGATTCGTTGTCCCCTGAATCCTGATTCATTCTCCAAAATTTTACTGATTTAAGTTTTTTTTTTTCATAAAAAAATTAAAGTAAGACTTAAATGTTGTATATGTTTGCCTTTTTTTATATAATTTAGCTAAATTTCTTTCTGGATGTTTGAATGCAGCGAAAAATCTGTCAATTTTTTCAGGTTTTTGAACTTTCATATCTTTTTTAATAATTAAATTATGAAAAAAAAAAACACAGGGATATGCTATTAGTGGCCATTAATATTTATTGAAAATATATAACTCTACCAGCATTATCCTGTATGGAAAAACTGTCCTAGTGTCTCCTCTTAAAGGTTGACAACTTGAATTACAATTTCCTGCAACACGTAATTTGGAGTTTTTTTTTCTTTGGAGAACTTATAGCACGCGGTGCGGTGAGTTCAATGAGACAACTTGGAAAGAAGACGCGGTTGACAGCCCAGACAAAACGTCCGCGTCTTAAACCTTAAAGTTCACTTCAATCTGAATTGCGGCTGTCAGTCACGTCCGTAATATCTGGTTTACACGTATTAAGAAAATAAGTATATAACTTAATTTTAACTCTTAAATTTAAAAAAAACTTAAATTAAAATGAGGTAACAAGTTGCAAGTTAAATGACTTAAAATTTAGTTAACTACTTATCTACTTAATACGTGTAAACCAGACATAAGTCGCGTCCGATCAGTAACATTATGTAAACTTTGCGCTTAACATTATGTAAACTTTGAAACATATTAAACAACATCTTTCCAATCTATACAGTAAAGATATAGAATCAGTCTTGAGTTTGTTTCAAGTGATGATATTCTTGTTCCCACAAAAAAGTCACATAAAAAGAAACAACCCATTCAAAAACGTTTCTCCCGTATACAGGATGTAAGAAAACAATGTGATAATACTTAAGGGTGTGTATGTTTCTATTATGTAGAGTTTGATGTGAAAATATTAGCGCTAAAACAATGTTTTTGTAATTTATAAGGGCAAGTGCTTAAACGTCACGAATTTCTCCAATAGATATAAATTAAACAAACCTACTCTTTGAGCGCTGCTACTTTCACAAAGGGCTCGTACCCACCTTAAAGTATTATAATTTTGTTCTCTGACACTCTGTATACTTTGTGTAAAAGAGAAAGATACGAGAACGCGCCGTCTATTATTTAAAGAAATACAAAAGTTTTTACTCGTCGAATATGGTGAGACGTTTCATCAGGTTTTTTGGCCGAACTGCCTTAAGATTTTGCTTTGATTAAATACTAACGAGACTTGAATCTTTATAAAGTTACTGTTGAAGTTACGATTTTGGATGTTTTAAGGTCTGTTGGAATCCTTTTATACGTTAGAAACATTACTAATGTGAAAGTTTGTTTGTTTGGATTTTCGGACGCCGCAGGTACTGAACGAAGTGATAAAATGTAGTAAGCAGATGGGATTTCTTTATAAAACTAGGGGAGCAAACGAACAGATGGGTAACCTGATGGAAAGCCACTGCCGTCGCCCATGGATAATTGAATAAGATTAAGAAACATTTATTCTGCACATTACACAACACAATATAGTCAAAGACCCGGCCAATTGCGAGTTGGACTCGCGTACGTAGGTTTCCGTACCAGTACAGAGCAAAAAATTGAAAAAACTGTTGTTTTAAATTTATAAAAAAATTACAAAATTTTAAAAGAAAAATAGACAAAAATTTTTTTTTACTAATGTTTCTAGATAAAAATATGAACTATCGCCTCTCCTAGGAAACCGTTAAGCCACGCTGTCATACAGATTGAAGATGCAGCGTGTCCAATTTATCAATCTAATTATTAAGGAAGGAAATAGAAAAAAACATATTTATTGCACAAGAACAACTCTTAAAACGACATATTTTTTTTATTATGAATGTTTTCAAAATTTATTTGATTTTAAGTATAATTACATTAAGCCCTTATATGTATATTTAATTTTGTTGTTATCGCGGCAACAGAAATTAGTAGTGGGAATTAATGCTTATCTCTATTAATTTCATTAGCATGCTAATTCTCATGTCATAGCATGCTATATGCTATTACTGTGCTATCTGCTAAAATGATTTTTCATGCTTTCTGTTAAAATATTATATGTGCTATTAGTTAACTTAAAATTTTTACTTTTCGCTAAAATTGAATTTTAATTCGAAAAAATTAATTTGGAATAATTTCACATACCTCTAAACAACTGTAGCTATTGTGGCTTTGCCATGAGTTTGAAGCAACATTATTTGTCGAAACTCGAAATATTTTACAGTGCATCTAGCGGTCACTTGCGGAACTAAATTTGCCCTATTTAAAATTTACGAAATCGAGTATCCACAAATACTATTGCTTCAAACTCAAGGTAAAGGTACTGTTTATATCTAATTACATCTCTATCGAAGCTTTGTGCAGCGTCCGAGGGTGTAATGGAGGGAGTTTTATGTTCCATCCAAGTTGTACGGCTCCGCAGGGATTGAGGTATTTCCATACCGGCCGCTCGTACCGAATATCCGGGATATGCTCTCCTGCATATTATTATATGCACCTAGGAATGGGAAGACGCGGCTTCAGATAAAAATATTTGAGTTTTATGTACTTGTGACGATAATTATGGTCTTATTAAGCTTTTCTGATCAATGATCATGGAGCCATTAGATCTGAACTGGTATTCCATGGTAGGTTATCGTGTCGTAGTCGTGTTTCAGCTTTATAAAAAGGACTTCAAATAAAACAAGTTCATTTTGTTCATTTTGATGATAAAAAGCGCTTTTATATAAAGTGGTCAAACTATGAATTTTAATTAGGTTTATTTGAATGAATATTTAGACATAAAAAAGTCTTAATTAAGAAAGGAAAATGTTAATAAGAGGGTAAAGTGGTATATAATTATAAGTGGTATTTGTAAAACTATCTCCTGGATCCACTCACATGCAGTCACAAATCGTTTGAAACCATTGGTCTGAAAGTCTGGACAGAGCGTAAAATTTTATGTCCAATTTGCACACTTGTCTAAGCTCCTAAAATCATAAAATTGTTATTTAATTCCTTATAAAAATATCCTTCATATCCATATCTTCTATAAATCAAGAAAAGTGACTGTGATTATATTGATAGTGATATTTGAAGTTTATTTTTCACGCTAATGTCACTCATTTATCATACAGCCATATGCTTTCTAGCGGCCGTGGTCACGGGTAGTCTGACCACTGGTGGTTTCCACCGACGGGATTAACAAAAATATAAAATATTCCGCGACAAATTTGTTTAAATTGAATAACATCCAATATTTACAGCGTTTCGGGACGTCACTAACACCATGCTAAGACTAACATGACTAACGCTGTACTCTAACGTTCCTTAGAATTTCATACATCCGCACAGAGCATATCTAACTGTCGCTCTGTTGCGGCATTGGTGACTCATTAGCACACAGCCACGGCACGGTTACCGTGTCTTGTTGCGCCCGGTTTCATGTGAAAGCGTCCAGATATGTTCAAATTTTACTGAAACGATCGCCACGCCATTGGAAAGCTCTCGTAGTCGCTTACAAATTACTACTTCACGCGGCACGGCGTTTAAATGTGTAAAGGGGCCCAGCAAGCCATGTCTATTCCATCTAAACTCTGTGTATTTTACGAATATAATCTTCAAATTAACTTGTAAAATGGTCGTGCACTGGCTACATAATTGATATAGCCAGGTCGATTATGTTCATATTATCGGTACTATGTCGGTACTGCGCGGTGTTTATGTTTGTAGTTTGTACAGTTTCCTATTACTACAGCTGCGATGCATGGGCTGAATAACTGTTAGGCTCGTTCGTTGATATAATTTTGCTTGTGATAGGTTTATAGATAGAGAACTATGCTTTATTCGACGTACGTTTGCACGAAACTTTATAAAAAAATTAAAACTTGGATGAAATTTTGCGGCCAAGTTATTTTGATCCGACTTTTGTCAGATGGTTCTGTTTTATGAGCTTTTACTAACACAGGGTGTTCCAGAGTAATTGCTGGACCGGTTTTTTCCAGAGTAATTGCTGGACCGGTAATTTTGGAAAATTGAACATTTTTCATGTAATAACACATGAAAAATGTTCAATTTTCCAAAATTAAATATCCTGATTTTTCTTATGAAATAAAGACGCTTAAAAGGTCACGTTATGGAAAGTACTACCATCGCCTATGGACACTCGCAAGTCGCAACATAAGATGAGTTGCAGGTGCACAGTGCATTTTCTGCCTGTCCCCGCGACTCGAAGTACCTACTCTATTAAGTTTTTAAAGAATTTAACTATTTTAAAATTAACATTTTAAGGCATGGATTCGTAAAAGTATTTTTTATTTCATAATAATTCAATTGTGTAATCTATTTACCTACTGTCCTACTACAGTTAATAAATTCATTCAAATTACAAGCTCACTGAACAGATAATTATGCTAATTACATAAGAACGTATCTTCACCTTGTAATTACATACTTTTTATACCGAAAGTCGGTGGACTGAAACAATAGTAAATTATGTACGCGTCGACCAATCGCAGCGCTGAAACGGCTAGGAGAGTAATTAAAAATTCAAATTAGAATCCCCTCGGGCGACGCGATTGGCGTTTAATTACGGACGACCAATTAGAGCGGGGCGAGAATGGAGGCAGCCAGTGGCGGGCCGGGGCGGGGTAATTAACGCGAAAGGGTTGAGATTTCCCGGGGGATCCCCGGCGACGGGCGTGTCGAGAGCCACGCCTTAGTCTTAGGTTAATTATCGCGGGTGGATGTTGCGATGGGGATAGATGATGCTGGTGATGTTTTTTTCTTAAAATCAAAATTATTTCTTCAAGCAAAGGAGTTGCTTCTATTAGGTAATTCAACTTTTATATACCTATATACATTTTTTATCAAACTGCAGTTAATTAAGATTAAGCAATCTCCTTTGAAACTTTTATCTTAACAATATAATTGTTGTAGTTTATTATGTCGCATTCCAGCTTTTCATTAAGATGGAGGTTATACGCTTACTCTGCCATCAGTTCGATCTAATGTAACATCTTTATCTCGAGATTGTGAAATAACAAAAATCTATAACAGAAAATATACATGTATATAATATTTAGGAAGTAGAAGGTAGGGGTCGTGGGTTTAACATTCACAATCACACTAACAGTCTGAAACTGATACCACAATCCCATTAGACTATCAATCTTCCGTCATTCTTGACCAAACTGATGCAAGATCGCGCGTTTAGCCTCCGTTTGAGTTCTTATCAATTGTAGTTCAAGTTCAGGTAACACTGACAATATAACTTTATTTACCGTCTCACTTTAATGAGGAATTGAGTGAAATTAACTCCTTTTCAGAAACATAGCATAAATAATATACAGTAGAGTCGAAATAGCCAAATTGAACACATCAGCATAATTGCAGATAACTATAGAAAGTAGATTGTAGCGATAAACCTTTTTGTATTTTTTTAGGTAATGTTTCATTTAGGGGTCGTTCCATGTTCAATCCTGTTTCTCATCAAATAGACAATGCAATATTGTGCTAGCTGCTACAAATATGTTCAATACATAAGTTTAACATTTAATGAAAATAAGTTTTTGTTACCTATAACATAAACCAAACAAGGATCGAAGCTGCATTCCAGAAATATGCTACAGAACAGTTCACAGGACACGCAAAACTTGACTGTTTAATTTCCCATACTCTGTACTGTGTTAACAGTGGTTGCACTAAATTTTAACACAGTTACGCTACTGTATCACTGTGTACTGTGTTAATAGTGGGTCTATTTGCCTGCACTGCTCTGAAGGGTGGTGCCCCCGTAGTAAATGTTCTCGCACGCACCTTCAACGACCTTAAGCGCTCACTATTTGCCTAAACGACCAATTCCGCTCCTGATCTCAGCAACTCAATTCAATTGGCTCCAGAAAATTGAGCGGCGCCGAATTGGGTGAGTTTTGTATATTCATACGCTTTTGTAGATTATATTGTTTTGTATAGTTTCTGAAGACAGGGGCAAACACGTACACCATGGGCGGCGGTAGTTTCTTTCCATCAGGTTACCTGTTTGCTCAGTGCTCACCACACACTCGTAAATCGCAACATCAAAACAGTTGAAAGTGCGTTCCTGGAGGCAATTGCCTAAATTAACGGAATAATCTGGGGAGGGGGGGGGGGTTGGGCTCCGCGCACACACACTCGGCGCAACAGAGCACATATTAAGCGACGGTTTTCAGTGAGGTCTTAGTAATATTCCGGTGGAGCCGGCCGATTCGTGCCGAAGCTTTGCAAGTTACGGAAGGCAGCGCATTGTTGGCATGTGATATCGATTCTAACAATACAAACTTGGTCATCAGTCTTCGCCTTTTAACGTGATTACTCGACCTTTATCCAAACTTCAAAGTATATATTATGTTATCTAAGTATAGTCTCTATTCCGGCGGGAAACCCTTCCTTCTTCAAATATCTACATATTAATATATTGTTCTTTGTGGCAAGTTCTACATACAAGTAGAGATGGGCACGTACCCGGATATTTACACTCACGTACTCCGTAAATACCCATATCTACCCAAAATTTTGGGTTGTTAAAACAGAAAAAAAATATGATAGAATAAAATAAATGAAAATTCAAACAAACAAAAGTAAATAAAGTAATTTGGGCCAGGGAAAAAAAGAAATTGCTTAATTAATAAAAAGTTATGAAGATTTCTTTTAAAATCTCTATGAGAGAACTGTACCCACCTACCCGGTGAATACCCAATTTGCGAGCTTAATACCGGGTAAAAACCCAAATGGGTAAATTAGGTGTTTACCCATCACCAATCTCTACATACAAAATAATCGTTGATCGTGTTGTCGTTTACAATAGGTGCGATCATCGTGCAAGCATTTACGCAATCGTTCGTAGTTCTTTGTCAGTGTTGATCGAAGGCGATGATTAGCATAGCCGAGTATGCCCCCTACACGATCGAGATCGAGTGACTTCATCTATAATCACCGATCGTGAAGGGAAGCCATCACACCTGTTAACTCCTCTTTTTAATTTAAGATAAGATATGAGATAATTCTTAAAAAGAGATAGAGTGTCCGTGACCTAATGGGTAAGAGCTTTGGTTATCACTCGAGAGGGTGCAGGGTCGAACCCTGGTGAAGACGTGTACCGATGAGACATTTTCCGATCTCAAGTACAATGTACGGATGCTCATTGCCGTTGGAGAGCCATGCTTCGGCACGAATGGGCCGGCTGGGAGTGATACCACGGCCTCACATAAAACTGGCGTGAGTTTAGCCCAATTTCCCTAAACCCCTATTCCTATTCTCATTCCTTATTCCCTCATAAATGGCTGGCAACGCACTTGCGGCTCTCCAGATGTCGCGAATATCCATAAGCGACGGCAGTTGCTTTTCATCAGGTAACATCATTTAAAAAAAGAAGGAGCAAGTGACAAAACACTTCACTTTCAGCCTATTTTCGTATGCTGCTGTGTTTACTCAGCTTTCCAACGTATCCAGGCTGGGGTCGCACACACGTAACATTTCGTTCGCTCATTTAACTCCTATGCAAAAATATAGCAGTTTCTGGAAGCATCCCAAGGATCCAGTGTTATTGTAATTTCCTACTTGGACATATCACGCTGGGCCCGCGTGATGGCATAATTCGGACGGTTTATACGTCCCCCCGTATATATCTTTTGATTAAACTCTCATTACAGAATTACATAACCTAAGACGTAGCTGGAAATGATTTCGACAGGCTGTATGTAAATGGCACGTCAGGAGTTGCTAGATTCATATATCAATACCTCAGTTGGATTATATTTGCATCGGTCATTCCAGGCGCGTAAACAACACCCTCTTGTGGTGTACTTAGTCGGTGTCGTTTGCTTCTTAAACTGGTAGAATATCTCGCAGTGATACCAACTCAAAACTGAGCTAATCTGATGTGCTTCCTGGTCAATTTCGGCTACGGCCACTGTTACATGATTGAAACATGAAAAAGAACAAGGATGTTCAGCACTTTATCGGTGTGCTCTTTGGTGACTGGTATATCCACATTTCTGACATAAACATTAAGCTTAAACTTACTGGCGATTAGGTACGCTTTCTTTAAGACAACCTTATAAAAACTGATTAATAAATAAACGCAATATGTAACACGTAGCTGGTTCTGATTTTGTGCTGTTAGTTTTTGGTCATCTAGCGAATGTTTAGTAACTCAAACGTCAGGTAAAGATAGATGGTATCAAATACCACAATTATTGCATAGCTGTAACATAAATATATAGGTTGTCCCATCGCCAGGAGTATTTCCGTACCATTAAGGCCTGCAATTCTACAAAAAGAGAGCTCACTCATAAGAGGCCGAGAAGCAAATGATGTATATGGAAGTTGCTTTTCATCAAGTGTCCCGTTTTCGTGGTCCTTCGGCCAAAGTGTCTGGAAATTTCCTTCACCCAACATTTGCGTTAACAAACTGTGTATTTCTATTAAGAGAATCGATGAAGTGTAAATGATCCACGGTGAAACTGAGTCCCCCCTACCCCCTCCTACCTCGCCTGCCGCCCCGCGCCCCGCACCCGTCACCCACAGAAGAAAAATGCTAACACGCCCCCGACAAAACTATTAGTTATTTTGGCACCCTCGGGCCTTACACCGAGCTAAGGCCGTTTACTTTTTTCGCCATATTTATTTAAACGGCCTCTTTGTTTTGTTTATGATGGGTTTGAATTAACGGATATCAAAGGGATACTTTGATTTTAAGGTCCTTAATGTAACCACTAGAATGCAGCGAAGGATCGTGATTTAACATTTCGTCGCTGAAGTTCTAACACCGCGTAAGTCAAAATTGGCAACTTTTCAGGAGAGCGATAACAGTTGATTGAACTTTGTAAAGATCACCATACTAATAAGATTTTTCCATTAAAAAAATTGTACAAGTTCTTGTTATCTATCACGCGTTCCTGATTAACTTAACGATGCGTTTTCCCATTTTCTGCAAAACGGCATCAAAATTACTAAACAGCCAAAATGTGACTTACGTGGTGTTAGAATTTCAACGACGATTTCAGCATTGAGAAACTAAAAGCTGGTTAACAATCTTAAACTGTCTTCTCTTTTAAACCGACTGCCAGTTTCTCTATTGATTCGCATTTCTGCGATGGTCATGCTGAAATGCGAATCATCATGCACCGTTACTGGTGAGAATGTATATTTTTCTAGAATATAAATTTAAATAACTTTACCGTTTAAAGAGCAAGTCTAAATTTAAAACTAAGTTCTTTTCGGGCGGCTTTATTACTCAGCTATGAGAGCCTCACAATAATATTATCAAACATTATGAACACGTGATGAAATTCAAAGTATGATTAAATATATGACCCATAAAAGTTTCGCTGCTGTTAAGTTATTTATGAACGCGCTACATATTTAATACTGCTCTCATAAAAGGGTTGTATAGGGCCTGTGTACCTATCTGGAGGGGGGATTGTTTACTACTACCGATAATAGATTCTAAGAAGTAGACCTCGCACCCTACGAGCTACAAAATGGATGATGGTTTCATAAACATCCCTTAGGGTCCATCCGTAAAGTACGCCACACTAATTTCACGACTTTTAAAGTCCTCCCCCCCCCACGTCATTGTGACAGTTAGTCACATTTCTAAGGCCTCACTCTGCCTATTGTGATGTTACAAGTTTGTGGATTTACATGCAAAAATTAGAACCACCCCAATATTTCAAATTTCACCGTTTACTGATAAAGTTTTTGTTAAACTATCCACTACTTTTTTGACAGATTCTCCATACAACATCCGTAATAATGTCGTATATAGACTATCAGTAAGCGGTAAAACAGGCCCTGTGGCCCTGTCACACCATGTCACACTTCGTCTACCCCCTCCCCCACTATACATGTGACGTATTTTATGGATGGTCCCTTAGCCACTCGATTACTGTGGTGGTTAGCTATTTAGTTAATTTGGCGTATGATTTTAACAGAATCATCTTAAACTTCAGCGCGCACTTAAAATTAAGTTTTTTACAAGCATCTGTGTTTATGTTATTGCTTATGCTGCTCTGAATTTATGTTATTGATATTTATTGTTTCAATTATTTGAATAAAAATAAAGAAAATTCATTTTAAAAAAGGTAAGTGGATAATATGTTTAAAAGTGATAAAATATTTCCTGTTGAAAAAAAAGCATTATTTCTAACTTTCTTATTCATAGTCATCATGGTATGGTTAGGTTTTGTACTTGCTTGATGCGATGTTCAAATGGATAATTAAAAATAACTACTTACAATATATTTAAATAATGTATTTAACTATACATTATACAATATTTAAAAGTGCTCTTAACATCCTGTATAAAATTAGCGTGTGTTTACGCTGTCGTCTTCGTAATACATTGGTGTTTTCGTTCGATCACGCTGTTGTGTGGGCAAACATAGCCGGCGATCTATCACGGACGCTTCCACGCGATAGATCATAATAAACGCTCCCCATTAATCACACCGAAGTTATATGAATTAAGTGAAATTTATGTTATTGCTATTTAAGTGATAGTTACACTAGCCATGTTTGTAATATAGCAATAGTCGAAACGGACGCTTTGGAGGACCAACATATATAAATAGTAGATAATCTATACAAAAATGAATGTTTAATTCCGTTAGTCTCGTTAAAACTCGTGAACCGCTCAAACGGTTTGGCTAATTGTAGTCTTCTTTGAAATAGTCATGGAAAGGTTTTAACTAGGATTTAGGAGGGCACTCAAACCGGATATTCTAGTAAAATATAAACATAGCCGGGTTTCATACCAATCATAAATTAAATATTAACTGTTGTGAAACAGAAGTTTCCTTCCCCGTGTCCAATAGAGTGGTCATCTAGAAATAATTTGCACTATGTACTCCCTATTATGTAGCGACTAGCGGGCTAATGAGTGTACATAACGGGGTACAGCCACTGGCCAACTCCAGACAAAGCGGGGTCATCTCCCCTCATTAGGCGGTTAGTTTTCCGGGCGTGTCCGCAGACTCCGGGGCGACGGGGTAGCGGGGGGTCCGGCAGGACGGGGGGGGCTTAATTAATCCCAGCGCGGCCGCCATTGGCCGACGCCGGGCGGCGGATCTTCGCGCGCGCGTTAATTGGGCGCCCGTATTAGCCCTGATATTAATGACGAGGGTAGAAGGAAGTGTGAATAGATATAGACAATGCCGAATAGGTATTTTAGTTCATTAGGTGTGATTCAGTAGGTGCTTGGTGACAGTCAGCTAAACTTTCCGGGACGGACGCAGAGATTTGATGATTTTGATGTGATGAAATTTTTTACAAACACCACTTTCTCTTTCAAGTCAATTGTAATTATTTTACATTATCTGTAAAATGTGATCAAATTAAATTTAATGCACCATTATAGAATGTCCCAGTTTCATTAATTACTGTTTTATGCAACCGAATGAACGTGCTCTATGCCCTTGGAGGTTTTAATATCACGGTATATTCGTCTGGCGGTAATATCATACGTTATTTATCATTTAGATCCTGGTAGTATGAGAGCACTAATGTGACACTAATGACCACCCCAAACTCCTTAGAGACGGCGGGGAAGTATGGCTAAAAATATAGTTTACTTAGTAAAATAGTATTCAGTTTTAGTCGTAGGTATAGTAAGCATGAAAACATCATAGCATTTATCATATCATTTCTTATTATGTTAAACGTACGACAATATTAAACAGCCTTGATGTTAATACTTAGGAATATCACTTATAAACAGAATGAATAAAACGGCTCGAACATACCCGAGAACTACGAACGAGAAGTCTCGAATAACTACTATAAAATGATATGGGGACAAATACATGTGAAAGATTCCTTAATATTGTTAGAGCTGAGAGTCGTCGGGATTGCTCACGATCAAAGCGTGATAATATCTGTAGAGAGCGTACAGGATAATAAACAGTGAGGCTCCTTACGTAAGCGACCCCCGAAGTGTTAATAAATATATAGGAGGAGTAGTTGGCTCCGAACTAATCTCGCGTCGTGAAAGAGCTCAGATTTAGAAGCGTCGGCCAGGTGAAGTGCCTATATACGAACGTAAATTATAATATCGTGTGAGTAACCCTCTCGCGCCGTGTGTGCGAAAGCAATTTCCCCGGGCGGGAGGCGAGGGCGGCTAGGGCGGCCGGGGAGGCGGGGGCGGGCGCGGGGTTCGCGCGAATATAATTTTGTTCATTTTTTATTCGAGTTAATTCGGCTCCGCGGCGTAGTCGGCTATTGATTAGGGAGCGTCTTACGTTTTTAATTTGTTTGCGCGCGCAGCGATGCACCCGCCGAGATGAGGCGCCACAGCCTCCCCCCCCCGGGGAGGGTCAGGGGGGCGGGGGGGCTCACCGTCTAATGAAGCCTCCGCTAACTACGCCCGCTGCAATAATCACGATCCTTTTCACAATCACGCTTTGACGGCCGATGTTTACGTAGCAACAAAGACGCCTCGAGGAAAACATAGCGCTTACCCCCGTAAACGGAATCAAAAACGCCACCGTCACCGAAAAAATGGAGGGGGGCGGCCCCCTCCATTCATTATGGTTTTATTACTTTCGGCCAGGGGTTAAAAGGAAATTAAAATCTCGGCTTAAAATGGCCCATGGAATAGTTGAGTTTACTGAATTTTACTTATTGTGGAAGAAGAGCTTGTTTACTACTCTTTGTAATTTTCGTAAGGTTTGTCACAAAGTTATCTTTATTTAATTGAGCCTCATGCAATATAAACTAAAAATTAAGTAAATATATGAATTTATACTACTACTTGGTGGAAATTCACCCCAGTAATTGTATCATTGTCTAAACTGTTTATTATTGGTATTTATATTAAAATTTGTTATACACGTAAAGGTGCATGGCACACTTATATACGTGTAGGTTTTAAACAAATTGGAATATCGAATCCATGAAATGCGAATAATTATAATGGACCAAAACTCAATTTAAATGCGACTCGTCCTTAAAAAAAAGGCTATAAAATGGTCAAACGACGTTTAAAATTGGAACGGCGAGAGTTGACGTTTGCGGGTAGATCGTCGGTCATCTCCAACTCCCCCCCCGCCCCTTGACCCCCAGCGGTGGGGGGTAAGGGGAGGGACAGGCGTTGCGGGGGGCGGAGGGGGGGG
>JAOTAV010000004.1:437144-494798 GCA_026546445.1 Cyclargus thomasi | reverse complement strand
TTTCTACATTCACATTTAGACTTCTTTCCTGAAAATCTGGGTGCCGTTAGCGATGAACACGGTGAAAGATTCCACCATTTAAAAATTCCAATATTTAAAAATCGAATTACAAAAAAAGTATTCGTATTTGGAACGTTTTGATTTCATTTCTATTATCCTTATCCTTGTTCGAAACATAACTAGACAAAAATTTTTTTCATGTTACACACAAAAACTGTTTTTTGTTGACTTGTAATCAATGTAGGGGGAGTAATAAAACACAAATTAAGCTATTACCGTTCTTGATTTACGGCCTGGAGACAAACAGACAGACGGACAGACACGAAGTCTTAGTAATAGGGTCCCGTTTTTACGCTTTGGGTACGGAACCCTAAAATGATAATATTCTTATTAAAAACAACTCTCGCGCTTGCGTTGCACTACTCATATGTAATGCCCTACTGATTAGCGCCTCGAGATAAATATTAAAATATTTATTTTTTATTTTATTTTACAATAATTTATGTACACAGAAGAAATGATAAAACAGAAACAGCTTAAAAACTTTAAAATATGTCGTGTACAAAGGCTCTTCTTATTCCAAAAATGGAATGTCTAGTCTATGAGCCCCTACGATACAGTAGAAATATGTGCCGAAGAATACACGCGTGTAGGTACACATACATATACATTACAATAATATATTGTGAAGTGAAGTGATCACTTCGAATTAAATATATGAACACATTAACAATATTTTAAAAAAATTGGTATATGAGGCCCTGTTGATTTGCCACTTCGGAGGGGTACTTTCAGTTTGACACTAGTCAGTACACGCTATCGTGACGAATGACGATTGACGACTGACGAAGTGACGAGACCCTCGCAAGCCGCTGACAGACGAGAAGAGGCGAGCAACCATTTACACTCGGGCAATCTCGCTGTTTCGTTGCGAGAGTGGATCCTCCATTAAACTATAGCATAGTTATTACTAATTAGGAAATATTATTTATTTATAATATTAGAAAACAATCGTGGCAGCAGCATATATTTTGATGACGTCCATCTCGTACGAGCGTCAATTATTCATAACTGATCTAAACGGGAATATAATGAGGATTGAGGCGGTCCTTTGTTCCCGTGCTCCCGGCGAATGTTTCGGTTCCCGGCGAAGGCCATGAATGGGGAAGGGGTTTAATAAATATTTGTAAAAAGCGCCCTCAGTCCTCACACGATGATTTCTTTGATTATTGCATTTAAAGAATAAAAAAAAATAGCTATTTCGATTTACGCGTTTGACAAATGACAATTGACGTTAATTATTGTGTAAAAATCAGTAAATATAACCTCCAATGATCCTAAAAAAATATTTTTGTTATTATAACCAACAAAAATAATATAAAAGTTAAAAATGAACTCATGTTATATAAGGTCTTTTAAGATATTACGGAGCTTAAAACATAATAATCGGTATGTTACTACAATAAACAATTTTCCAATATGCCAAGAAAAGAACAATAAAAAGGAATTTATGACAGAGAATAATAAATTAAACTATTTAGGAGACCCAGATAGATTCGGGACGCTCTCCAAAAAAATTGGAGGACTTAACTTTGAAGAAAATGAAGACGATATTAGAGAAGAAAAGTTTTTGCAAGACATGCCTTTACAGTCACAAAAACTAAGAATGAAACAATACGCTGACCTAATCAAACAATATGTTAAATTAAAACGTTTAAAAGAAGCTATTGACATTCTAGAAGTAAGAATGTTAAAGGAAGATAGGGTTAAACCAGATAATTACATATACAATATACTAATTGGTGCATGTGCCGATCTTGGGTACACGAAAAAAGCATTTAAACTGTATAATGACATGAAAAAAAGAGCCTTAAAACCTACTGGCGACACATACACCTGCCTATTTGAAGCCAGCATTAACAGTCCTTTTCCAAAGTATGGATTGAAACAAGCTACCAACTTAAGAAACTTGATGATTGAAAAGGGAATAGAGCCCAATTTGACTAACTATAATGTTATGATCAAAACTTTCGGTAGATGTTCAGATTTGCCTACCGCATTCAAAATTGTGGATGAGATGATTTCTAAGAAAATTAAAATAAGAGTTCAAACATTCAATCATCTGCTACAAGCCTGTATCACAGATAAAGAAAATGGCTTAAGACATGGCCTAGTGGTTTGGAGGAAAATGTTATATATGAGGGAAAAACCAAATGTTTACTCATTCAATCTTATGCTTAGATGTGTTAAGGAATGTAATTTAGGCTCAAAAGAAGATCTATTACAAGTAATAGCAGCTTCTCAAGTACAATTACAACCAAATCCAAAACCTCTTTACATTGAAGGAAAAACAGAAACTAAACACAACACACAAAAGTTGAAAATTCCTGAAAATTCTATAGATAAAATTTGTTTAACAAAAGATGGTAATAGTGATACATCTAATAGTTTGCCTAGCAATAACAATGAGGCACAATTAAAACACTTCAGTTCTCTAGCTACTACAGAGCCAACCTTAGAAATAATTGATAAACCTAATAAAGTAACCAATTCCCAAAGAACTGTTCCAAATCTGCTTTCTAAAGTCATAAACATTGATCAAGTATTATCCCTGCAAGAAGTTACTTCCCCTCAAGACAAATTTGCCATCATTGGGGGCCAAGATGACTTTCTAAAAGAAATGAATGTTTATTCAGTGCAGCCAGATATAAAAACATTTACACAAATGCTGCCCCTTCTTGAAAACAGTACAGAAGCTGAAAATAGACTTCTTGAATCAATTAATTCATTGAACATAAAACCTGATATAGATTTTTATAATATGCTCATGAAGAAAAGGTGTATGAGATATGATTATAATGCTGCTCTTGTAAGTTTTTCCAATTACATTGTATTTTTTTTTCCAAAAGTTGTACATTTATGAATTAGTTATCTAATTTTATTTCTTTTAAACTAATGTTTTTTCAGGAAGTGAAAGATATAATTGAAAAAGACAGGAAATCTAAAAAGAGGCATCCAATGAGTAAAAAACATAGTTTGAAATTCAATATTGTGACTTATGGTATACTAGCACTAACCTGCAAAGATAGGAAACAGGCTGAGGTACTTTTAAATGAAATGAATGAGAAACAACTTAAGTAAGTTCTTGTGCTAAATTTATTATCAAGTAGCTTTTACCACAAGTATATTCGGAAACTGGTACCTCTGCCTTGGTGTGATATCAGTACCAATATTGTATCAGTACGACAGATACCAGTACAAGGGCATAGCACCTGTACTGTTACTTTCTTATTAGTACTGGTGTAAGTAATGGAACCTAAATATTACCGGTACCGGTTCCAAGCTCTGATTAGAATTACTTTTTATTAATTAAAAAAAAATTTAAGACAACTCTATTATGCAAGTTTTTGGTAAGTAATAGCAAATTTTAAACTTATTTCTTATATTGTTTTTGCAGGTTAAACATAGAAATTCTAGGAACTTTGCTGCAGAATGCAACACATGACTTGCAGTTTGGATATATTCTATTTGTTATGAGTTTGGTGAAACAAGAGAATTTGAGGGTTAATAGTATATTCCTGAGGCACTTAGAAAAATTCAATAAAAGGTGCCTTTCTATTCTTGAAAAGGTAACCGTAATTTTTTAATACCTTTCCTTCTAGAAATATCTTAGAAATTCCTGTAATACCACCAATTTGTTCTTTAAATCACATACAAATACTTTCATATTCACACTAATTTTTATAAGTAAAGTGTTTTTCCCATTGTCAAAAAAAACTAATTCTTTTGCAGAATAAACAAGAGAATGTAGAAAGTCCTGTGTTGAAAGCTGCTTACGAGAGGTTCTATGGTATATACATAAATTGGTTGAATGACATTAACATAGAAGAAGTGTTAAAAGGGGAACACCCTTGGCAGCAGTTCAAAGAGAAGCATCCAGAGACACTACAGAGGGAGAACATAAGTATAATACAACCTAAGAAGTTTTATAAAAGAAGCCGTAGATTTGTAAAGTATGTGGCAAAAGTATAAATAAAAATACTATTACCAATAGATGGGTTTATTTGTAAAATGATAAGAGCGAGCACAATTTTAAATTCTCAAGTTGGGTAAAATGGAAGAAGGCAACTTCTTTGTTTCTATATTGTTTTTGGCGAAATCAGGAGTGATTTGATTTGCGCATGGTATTGGTAGATCGTGAGTAGACAGTGGCACATTATTGATTGTATGATATAAGTAGGTATTTTGTGCCTCTTTCCTCCTACAGTTTCACCGAGCGATTTTAAAGTTGTGCACGGCCAGGGTAAATCTCTTAGATTTTTATATGATGCAGCTTGCGGTTCAACTCCTCAAACTTGAGAATTTTACGGATGAAGAAGTCGCCATAGCGGTGAGCAACCTTGGTGTCTGCGATGTGGATCATGTCATTGTCAATGTAGAAGTCCAGCTGTAAAAAAATTAAGCTTTCACAAATATGATAACATAAAGATTTTTTATGTGCTAATCTCATTGATCACTAGACCGTTTTGTGATCATTTGAACTGATCCCCTATTTTACATGGGCGCTTCTTGTTAAAACATTGTACAAAATGTGTAAAAATGAGAGGATGAAAAGCAGAAATGCATGCAACAATTTTCGACATATCCTTTGTAATACTTTTGGCAAGTGAGCAAGAAAGGGGGTAGCGCGAGAATATAAACATGTCACTCGCGCTTCCTCTTGTCATGCCGCAAGTACTGCCCAGTAATGGCTATAGAAAGACCTTCACCAAGCTGGTTAATTAAAAAAACGAAATCTAACCCACCTCGGACCCACTCTGGAACTTTCCGTCCAGCCCGCTGGGACCCTTGGTCCACACAACATTCTTCATCTTGTGCTTGAAGCACAGTAAGTGTATCGCTAAGGCTGCGTGTTCCCTTGCCGCGTCGCGCTCCCCGCCGCGTGCCGCTGACATAAACGCAGCCAGCTTAGCCATAGGTAATGTAGTGTATAGCTTCAGGTAAGACCGGATGGTCGGTAACATTTTTTGCTGACGAACCTGCAACAAAAGGGTATACAATTTTATTCCAAATTTTATTAACGTTTTCATGTTTGCGTAGCGAGAACTGCAACAAAAAACAGCACAAGCACCCTTTATGCTGGCTTTCTGCGAGACCATGGATATTTCTACGGACAAGAAATTCCTGCTAAAGTTTGGCACAGCAATAACCTTTCCTGACGCTCACAACATATCGTCATACCGAATTTAGTCAGGTCTAGTCTCTGTTAACAGCGTCTAGGTTTGACAGCGTCGCACGGGCAATTGGCGACAGGCTTTGATACTAGAGCTCATACTTTCGATCGGTCCAATTCTACTTATAATACATACTGGGCTCTATACTCTGTGGCGATAACGCCACTCACCTCGTCCATGAATACCTGCATCTGGTGATGATGTCACTCACCTCGTCCATGAACACCTGGGTCTGGTGTTTAACGGCATCGCGGCCGTAGTTGGCACCGGGCTCGATTGGCGGCGGGCACGGGGACAGGAATTTGGGGCAGGCAAACGTGAAGCACCCTTCAAACTCCCCGAGATCTCCATACTGCATTTTGAACATCTTCTCGTGGTAGTTCTTCTCGCGGAGCACCTGGTAAAAAAATACAGGTTGGGTTTTTTAAGTTTAACCACTTCCGAACCAAGGAGGTTCTAGGTTTGGTTGTTTCTTTTTTTTAACTATATAGGCTATATGGGAATGACGAAGCCAACACTAGTTGGAGTTATGGGTAAAGCTTCTGGAAAAGCCTTGTCTTATACTTGTCACAATGTTAGTTGCCTTAACCAAGCATCCAAATTTTATGTGTATGATCAGTAAGTTTGAGCCTAGAGTAGTCTATAGATTAATTGTTTGGGTACTATCTACTTGCTAACAGAGTGGAAGACAGTAGCTTTATATAAAGTCAGTGGGTGTGTGCCTGTCTGGGCATATCCCAAGTTACTACACCTTATGCCCTGTCCCTATTCCCTCATAAATATGGTAATGCACTCACAACCCTTCTGATGTTACAGGTGTCCAATGTCCATGGGCGACGGCAGTTCCTTTCCATCAGATGACCTGTCTAGTAATTTTCCTTGTAATTTAATTTAAAAAACTGCATAATTAAGTAATTTTACCTGCTGAATGGACTCATCAACGCACTGCGGGTGGAGCACTAGGCAAATGGCTAACAGATGATACATCTGCTCTGTTTGCTTATTAATCTGGTCGTTCTGGTACGACCTTGACGAGAACAGCTGCTTGGTGCGTTGCATGTACAGCAGAGCTGATGACAGGGTCCGAATGGCATCAGAGTACCTCCTCATCATCATGTATGCAAAGCCCACGTAATAGGATGTGGATATTTGGCATGCTGGTACATGGGAGTACTGAGACTTCTTGTGGAGCTCAATGTTTTCCAGTACCTGTAATATGAGTTGAATAGGCTAGTTGATATCGTATCTTTATATTCTTATATTATTATTGGTTATAAAAGACTTACTGAACTAATTATCGTATCTTTCTATTATTATTGGTTATAAAAGCCGTCCCAAAAATATAAATATTGGTATAAGAATGACGCCGATAGCTTAAATTGTCTCGAAAATATGGCAATTTAAAAATTCACATAAAATTTATCTTCCGAAAAAGCATACAAGACCTAGTTATAAAGTCACGTCTAGATAGTTTGTACGCACCGCGGGAAGATTTGTTTGGACTATGTTAAATATTGCTTTTACGATACTGGTTTATAACAAAAGTTGTTGTTAATCACCTAATTTATCAAATGGCATTTAATATTTAAAAAATGTAGTACTAATAGCTTATTACATATATTAAAGTTATTAAGCCGAAATTTGGGAGATACTTATTTTTTACCATGATATCTTTATTTTGACCTTGTCAACATCCTTACTGTATATTAATAGGAGTACAAATAAGTTTCCGCGGTTTTTTAACAAAAATTAAATATTTATTATAAAAGAATGAGGAAAGAGGACCTAGGAAATCTTTTAATTCCTGCGCGAATAAATTAGTTTCGGCGAAACACAATGTTACCTTAATAGCCTGGTAGTAATCACCGAGCAGGGAATGGAGACGGAGCAGACCCACAAGTGAGAAGTACCCCAGCATCTTGTAGAGCGAGTGTCGGCCGAACTCTCCCGCCACTGAGTCAGGATCGCCACCAGCAGCGTATACCTGGAAATTTGAAAGTCTTGATAAGTTATTTAAAAAAATCTAATTGAGGTGATAAATACATTTCAATCATTTTTGTAAAACAATGATACTACATAGATTTAAAAAAAGATATACACATAGACTTTATCATGGGACAAAAATAATAAATTTAAAATCAATTTCTATTCATGGAAAACTCAGTTTATATGTGCACAATTAATATCACAACACTCAACAATGTGCCAAATGCAATAGTAAGCACAACAAACACACAAACTAATAAATTACCTCAAGCTGACGCTTAATGTTGGACTTCTCAACAAGAGAATGTAGCACATTCAGAATGCAAAGAACATTCCACGCCTTGTTCTCAGTGTTCAGAGCCTCTATTTCAGCTGGGCTTAACTTTGATGTGCGTGACCTGTACATAGAAAAAAAACGAATATTAAAAGTGTACAATAAAATATACTGTAACAATTATTCATGAACAATGAAACGCAAACAGGAAAATCCTATTTTAATTGTGTGTTGATAGGCTGTCAGTGATAATTACTGAATATGTCAGTGCATTCTTTAAAACATAACAATTCCTCACATTGAAATAAACTTTTATCATTATGTAATTTTTAATGTAATGAAACACTAAAAAAATTACATTTGAACATTGATTCTAGCACCTGATGTATATATTTTCACTACATTTTCACTTTATTTAGTATCCTCATGGAGCCTCTACAAAGGCTTTACAAATCCTCAGAGCTGTACAGAGCACAATCCTTAGAAAAGCTTTGTAAAGCTAATCTAGTTTGTCCTTCAATCTTTGAAAAGATACAAAACACCTACCTATATTGAGCAAAAGACTGGAATTGGTAGACAAACTCATCAATCAGCTCCCATAGCCACTGGTCAGGCAGTTCTAGAGGTACAGGCGTAGCTGCAGACAAGATGTAGTTGAACAGGTCGCAGTAGTTGTAGAATGACAGGAACCGCTGTTCAGGCTTAGGACCTCCTGGCACACGGGCATAAATGTCCCGGAAGTAAAGCTCCTTGTACAAGATCATGAATACCTGTAAAAATATTTAATTTGGAACTTCCTTTTTTTTAGATTTTATAATTTATAAAATAATTCGAAAATATTTCATGGCTAGCTCAAAAAATATTAAAATTTTGATGTAATAGATTTTTACCTTCTGTAACAATCTAAATATGTTTTATATTGATGATATGTTTTAGTCCAAGGCAAACTTTTTAAAAATACTTACATTATCATTGTCAACCAATGGTGCAACTTCCTTTTCATCCGGCCAAGGAGTGTTGACAAAATACTGCTCTGTGAGTTTAGGGAAAGTATTTTCATACAGGTTCAGTATTTCAAATGTTACTCCCTCATTGATCATATTACGAAAGTACACTAAGAACTTTTTCACCTGTAAAAACATTATGAAGAGTTAAAAAAACAATAATAGTCTGTAAAAGAATAATTTCAAATTAGGAGTATGTTATACTAACCATATCTGGCATTTGATAGTATGATCTGTCATACTCCAAATCATACTGTGGATCCCCAGTATGAGGCTCATAATCCCCGTAAGATTCATAGCCTCCCTAAAATTAAAAATTAATTGTTAGTTTGTATTGTTAATGAAGGATACAAAAAATATGGTATTGACATCGGTATCAGCATTTGTATGTATCCAATACTTGTACGTTTTAGTAAATGTTTATAATCTTGCATACCTATAGAAATAGAAAAGTAACTTATAAAACATTGTATAGGTTATAACTTAGGTATTATGATAAAAAGCAATAATAATTGTTATATCATTACAAACCTCATTATAATCGTCACTGGAATACATTTTAAATACTGAATGAGAGATACATGAAGTAATTCAAGACAAATTAAGATATTTTTTGCCAACCAAACGGAAGGGCCACACACTCAACAAAAATGGCAGATGAATGCATATTGACACTTGTGACTTGACAGTTGACACTCTGGACAGACAAATGACATGACATTTTGTCGTCAGACATAAAACCTTAGGCATTAATCATATAAAACCCCTGAATGCAAAAAGCTTTATGGAGGCTGTACACTCTCGCCGAGAGCTCTCGGGCGTCGTGAGTCTCGTGGCAAGACTCTTATACTTTTTTATTTCTATAGGTATGCATGATTATAAACATTTACTAAAACGTACAAGTATTGGATACATAGTGGCTGACAGGCGAGACGAGGCGAGGCAACAATTTACACTCAGGCGGTCTCGCTTGTTGCCGTGTCTCGTTATGTCGTTAGTCGTTGAGACTTGAGAGTGGTGAAACATAAGTATTACCTTTTTTTTAATGATATGTTTCACGAGGCTGGCAATTGGCATAATACCATTCACAATAATTTAAACAGCATGATCTCTTATACATAATAAGTACAACTTAATTAAAGTGCGAGCCTCTTGTGAAAGAGGCGACGCCAATATTACATTTATTTATCCTCCATACAAATTTTCTGCGAATAACTGGTATCTGAGATCACGATTTTGGACACAATCTACCAACAAGTGCATTAAGTCTTCTATAAGTTATAACACTACTTCCAAATCATATGATTAAATTTATTAAGTGGAACGTGTCCAGATCGCATTCTCAAAACTGTAACCAAACTTATTATAGACATCTTTGCGTTTTCAAACCAAGGTCTCAGGCCAGGTTTATAATTCATTGTCCTGTACCAGATACCCTCCAAGACCGAACAATCATTAAAAACTTTTCTCCATCTATCAATACAAATTCGTTTAGCTACATGATACAATTCTGTATAATATGGCTATACTCCTTCAGATATATCCCGACCACTATAGATTGCCTCCTTTGCCAGTTAATCAGCCATCTCGTTAAGTGAAACTTATTTACGTAAAGCATACGAGAAATTTAAAGGGATAAAAGTTAAAACCTCTAATACGAAATTAAATCCCATGTATCGGGGGCTTTTGCTGTGATTACTTCAAAAATTAAAAAAATATAATGTCATTTTTCAAAGTCAATCGAAAATTTTTTTGCATTCCATTTTCCTAAACTCAGAAAATTGCGACTTGCAAGAAATAACAAAAAATTAATATCCAAGATTTAGAAAATGCTTCTTAAGAATATATCCCCCCTGCTCCGTTACTCGCAAGGTCTGAAATTAACATCAAGAAATATATCGGTATCGTGTGTGCGAAATGATATTGTTAAAATTCAAAGCACAGAAGATTTTAAAGATAAAGTTATCAATAGCAAAGTACCAGTTGTTGTCGATTTTTTCGCAACGTAAGTATAATCCTATTGTATGAAAATTCTTTTACTAATTGCTACTAACTTTAAGAAATAATAACAAAAGTGTTTTATTACTCTCAAATTATTATATTGCAATTTTTTTGCAGATGGTGCAATCCTTGCAGATTGTTGACCCCCCGACTTGAGGCAATAATTTCTGAAAATAAGGGTAAAGTTGTATTAGCCAAAGTTGATATTGATGAGCAAACTGACTTGGCTCTGGATTATGAAGTGAATTCTGTGCCAGTTCTTGTAGCCATAAAAAATGGCAAAGTCCAACAACGACTGGTGGGCCTTCAGGATGCTGACAAACTCAGGAAGTGGATTGACCAATTTGCATCTGAAGAATCTGAAGTGAAAGTAAAAGCCTAAAGTGTAAAATATTATTATTGTTAAAAATGCACATTATCAATGTTATGGGAAGTAGTTAATAAAATAATTGTTTAAAATTAAATATGTTTTATTCTCCCAGACACTGTATAAGGCTCCTGGCTCTGTTATAAACTGCATCTTCAGGTTTCTGTGTGCTTGTATCTTCTTCATTTTCTTCACCACCAGCTTTTTCTTGTGCTTCTGACCATTCATCCATCTGTTTGATTATTTTATTTGCGTCATCTATCAACATATTGCGTATATTGCCTTTAGCAGATTCAAAATATTCTAAAAATGTTTGCCATGAGCTCTCCGGAACAAGATTAACTGAAAATTTGTTTTTGTACAGCCACACTTGCTTTGCTTTCATAAACTTCCAGTTTTGTCGGTCGTGTTTCCACTGCGATAAATATGTAACACACTGTGCTTTAAGCTGATCCTTGGCTGCTGCCTCTGCTTCAGCCTGCCTCTGAGCATGCTTCTCTTTTTTCATCTGTCTTATAGATTTTTTGCCTTTTTTCTCTGTAGAATCAGAAGCCACTGGCGTCTTCTTTTTCTTTTTCTTAATTTTCTTATGACTTCCGTCATCTTCTTCGTCGCTATCAGATCCTTTTCTCTTTTGTGCGTTTGTAGTATTTTCGTAGGCTATATCGTCATTTTGTTCCACGTACCCTTCTTCTGGCTGCTCATGCCCGACATCCGAGGTGTTATTTTCTGATGTACTTTCATCAAGCTGTCGCTTTTTATTTTTCTTTTTAGATTTTAAGCCCATTTTATTCCAGTTTCACGTTGTTTACATAAAAATAACCTCAAAATTAAATATTGAAAATGGTAATGACGTTTAACTTTTTTTATTTCTGTATGTTCCAAAAACTTAAAGCTGTATAATATAATGATACTCCAAGAAAAAATCATGATAGCTTTTCGAGTAGACTAAATTTAGCTTAACTACTTAAGTTAACCGTATAAAACTAACTTTTGTACATAACCAGGTAAACAACCTTTTTGACTTTGAGGTAAAATGTTCGCATCCATAGCCGATAATAAAAAAGTAAAAACTTCGCAATTTTTGGCACGTCACAGCCGCGTCATCATGTCTCCGTGTCTGCTTTTATCGCCAGAGAATTAATTATTCGGCTTTATCGCGTCTTATCGATACATTTTTATGTCGACTGTAAAGTTAATACTGAGAAAAAGTTTTTCCTAAAATGGAGCTGTTAAGTCAAGTGTCCCAGACACAAATTTTATTTCCCGCTGCTGCCGTAGCCGTTGTTTTAGTATGTGCAGCTCTCGTATTTATGTTCGGATTCCACACGGCGGAACAACCGCAGTTCGACAAACTCCCACTGGTCCTAGATGACAGAAAATCATCAAACAAGAAGAGAAAAGGAATCAAGGAAAAAGTTAGTACTGAAGCAAAGCTTATTATTGAGCGATCATTTTAATTTTTAACCTGAAACATATGCTTTACATATTATCGTATTTTCTGATCCTATTGAGTAATACTAGTGATAAATTAAAGCTTATGTGTCATTGTTTATGTTATGTAAGTAATCTCAGTGTTCATTTCTTACAGAAATCTTCGCCAAATCGGGTAACTAGCGAAGACAATAAGTCCAAAAATGAGACCAAAAAATCTCCAGCCAAGGAGAAGAAAGAGGAAAAGTTGAAGGAAGCGGAAAAGCCGAAACCTAAAGAAAAGGTTGAACCTAAGGTATCAAAGAAGCCTGAAGTGCAGGCCGACAAGAAAGGAAAGAAAAAGGCAGGCACCGAAGCCGACAAACCTGCAGACTTCGATGATGGTGTATGGGAGGAGGTTCCCAAGAAGAGTGATAAGAAGAAGGTAAAGGGCCCTGAGGAAAAGAAGGAGAGCCCTAACAAGACCAACAAGAAGAAGAATAAGAGTGTGGAAGTGGAGTCCAAACCTGCTCCTCAGGAGGTTAAGGAGGAGACCATTAAGGTTGTGAGTGCCGTGGGACCTGATGTTGATGAAGACGCAACTCGTGCTCTCCAGGCCCAAGTTGAGGAGTTACAGAGAGTTTTAAAGGAGGTAATATACCTAAAATATTAAATAAATATTTTAAAAGTTGTGTTAAAATTGAGATGTATAACTCTAGCTGTTTACAGATTCCAATAAAAAAATTGAAGTTAGATTGAAGACAGATTTGAAGTCCAAAATTATTGTTCACATCATTGAACTTATACAAAAGTAGAGTATAAACAATCCTCTTACTATTAGTTTAACTACATTTTTTTTATCAGGCGGAGCGCCGTGACAAGGTTTTAGCTGGTCTAGTTGATGAGGAGGAAGAAGAGGCAGTGGCTGCAGAACTGACTGATGTAAAAGATCTCAGGAGCAACAAGAAGAAGGAAAATAAGGAAAAGCAAAAGAAGAAGGAGGTATGTATACTTTTTTTCTATTTTTTGTGATGCTTTTTACACTATAGGCAAGGTAACAATTTTAATTTGTTGTGCATATCTCGATGACCTTGGCATTTACTTTATGAAATGCTGCATGTTTTGTGCGTGCGGCGCATACTTTATATTGTGTCATATTATATATAATATCCTTAGTGGAGTGAAGACTAGTCTAGTTTAAGATTACATGACAAAATCTTGATTTTTCTTTCTTATGCTGTAGATTTAATCAAATTGATGTTGACATAATCCTATTCCTGGATATTACAAAAATGTTTTTTTTTTAATTATTGTACTTTTTTTAATGGGTGAAAGTTTTTAATGAATATTATTCTTTAATAATTGCAGGTGCCTGCTCCATCCAAACAAGAGGAAAAGGAAGTTATTGCCGCAACTGAAGCCCAAGAACAGGCTGGGCCAGTTTTTGATGAGCTTGGAGGTAAGCTTTTTTTATCTCATTTTTGTTTAGATTTTTGATACTGAATGTGGGTTCCAGCTTAAATTTTATTTTGAGTTAAATTAAATTGGTTTTACAGTATCTGACTACTGTTATTTTTATTTATGTAGTCAAACTTTAAATTTCGCTTTAATTATTATTAGCAGAGTAATTGCAGTAAAATGAATTAAAAAGTAATAGTTGTTTTGAAATATTTTATTTAACATAATAAATAACATGTATCTTATATAATTTTTACTTTTCAGATACATGGACGGATGCCAAAGTATCTAAAAAGAGCAAGAAGAAAGCTCGTAAAGATCAGTGAGGATTTAAAGACAGGGTCCAGCCGAGCACTCGTCCGGCTGCTAGCTCAATCTACTCGCACCATACAACTGTACCAAAAGAAATATCTTGTAGAGATTAACACACTTTTTGTTCATTTACACTATGAACAAATAATCAAATGTAGATTGACTAGGCTCTGCTTAGGGAAAGCGACAGTGATTATGTGCCAATGTAAACTATGTAATAAAATTTCTTTATGAACAACTCATATGTAACTTGTAAGACAGCAATTTTTGTAGTTCTTTTCTGGGTGTGTTTGTCGTTATAATGTGGATCAAAATGCACTGTCTCTTTTGTTAACACAGCCTGGGTACAGTTAATATGGTGTGATATTGTTTATATTAAGTTTTTAATATTATAACTATTCTTACACATTCACTTACTTACGTCCAAGTTTTCATTGCATATTTTACGTTATGACATTGTTTTTTTCGTTTTAATTTAATTGTTTTTCATTGAAGCATAATATTATTTGTTTTGTGTTGAAAGAGTCATTATATTTTTATATTTCGGAATCTGCAATATTATTGCCGGTATTGTCGATTCTCAAGTTGCACATTTGAATACTCAATTTGTTCATTTAATTGTAGTTTTCTTATTTATTTATACCGTTAAGTTAAAATCCTCTGGTGCTTGTAGTTTTAAGAGTACCACTTTCGAAAATATATTAACTACTACGTACCACGCAAATTAATGAACTGGAATTAAATTACTTACATAATTTTCCGTCCATACAATTTGAAAAACTATTGAAATACACAACTGTATTCTGACCTTGATGTTACAAAAATGGGACATCTATTGAAAAACTCCACCATCATATTGCAGATTCCTCGCTAGATTTAAGACATTTTGTAATAAATAATATCATCGAAATATATTTTACAAAATTGACATAGTTTCAGACATTTTTCAGTAGCTCTTTTGGTAATCGACAACTAGATTAAGTTTTTGGGTTTTCAATTTGTGGGATTGAATAAAATGTCCAATAGTAACTTTAGATCAAAATGATGTTTTTGAAACTGAGTTGCCAACATTTTCAGAGTTGCCCTAAATATCAATAAAAACCAATTCAACAAAAGTACTTATTACAAAGTTGGCAATTTTATTTCAAAGCCCGATCAAATGTTTTCCTTGGCGTGAGTTCCTTACATCTTAAAATTGATATTCCGGTGCGTATGACGTGTAATATAATGTTGTTCTTGTTATTAGCTTACCGTAAGGACCTATAGGCTGATTTATCCAATATTTCCATAAGATAGTTGTATGTGATACGTTCGTGTGGGTCGATGCAATGACTCCCCTGGGTATGTTAGTAGTATAAGACTTGTATACATTGAGGTATAACGTGTATGGAGCAGATAACTGACCCTGAATATGGGCCCGAAATCACAGATATCATGTGCTTGGCCGGACAAGTTTAATTCGAATTTTAAAACTTAGTACGTCTTAGATATTCGGATATGAAAGAGAAGGGAATAGTTACTACTGCTCTGTGCGTACGAATACATTTATGCTGGTTCGTTTTTTCTGCGTAGATGTACCAACGAAGAAATTCGTTCATAGCCAGTTGAAGGAGCTGCGTCACTTGATCGAAATAATAAATTTCGTTCCATGTAAAACATTATATTATGGCATCTGGGTTTTAAAAATGCGACCAAATTACTAAGTACCTGGCTATGAACCAACTTCTCTGATAGTACATTCAGTTATTTTGCCTCTATGTATTTATAATAGCGATCCTTTTATTCTTGTCATAATTCTCACTGTCAGAGGTAAAATAACTCTGAATGCACAGTCCTACAGTGATCTTTAACGCGTGGATAATAATCGGAACGAATATGGCTGAATTGTAAACTATCACTTGATCAGGAGTGTATTTACTATTTAGCCTAGGGTCAGAAGGGCCATAGTCCGGCGTGGCAGGGCGCATCTAGGGCGATGGGGCCCTAGGATGGTGGGACGGAAAGTTACAGGAGCCTTTTAATAGGTCCGTGCACTTGATACAGGTGTTACGAAAAAAGAGTGCGGCTAATAATGTAATCCACGTGCCACAAGATGTCGTAGTTCCGTCGTAGGAGGGAAATTATTTTAAAGTTTGTTTTTATTAAAGTAGATTACGTTATTCAGTTTTAAGAATCTGCGATTTAGGGCCTAAAGGTATGAATGTGTCTGGACTGAATAATTCAAATAAACAGATTATAAATTTTTACTAGAGATATTTTCGCCTATAGAGCGATTCTATTTTCAAACTTTCCAGTGGCGCTCAGAGATATTATCAGGATAATATTAAAATTAGATTGTAAAATATTTATAGGCTCTAAACCATAATGAATGTGTAATAAAATATTTTTTTAAACCAATAAAGAGTGATATTGTAAATTGTTTTATTATTCACGCACTATAACACTATCAAATGTTATTAGATTTCTTACTTCTTATAAATAAATAAAATAAACATTAAGCCTTAGTATTTATTGTTGCATTTATAAAACGTACAAAAAATTGAGATTAACACTGTAGAGTGGGGCTACAATTACTATAAATACAAAAACTATAATGACTAGTTAAAACTTCAACAAATAATATACAGTATTTTAAAAGGTAGAGAGTTATTTTACCTATAAGTGAGGGTATTATAAGATAGTGGATCTTATGATCTATAATGGTATGTTTTGTTGATAAGTAAAATAATTCTATATATACTTCAACAAGGTATAATAAGTAATTGCTTAAAATTAATTTGATGTCTAGTAATTAACAATATAAAATTAATAATTATTTTATGTCAAAACAAGCGAATGTTATAAAATAATTCGACTGAAACAATATCTGCAGGCTTAGCATGGCGACCGCAAAAGTGTTTTTCACTAAATAAATTGCCAGATGCACTGAGATTTACTGTTAGTTTATCCCAACAAACTGTCAGCATGTGTATTCTTCTGTCGCCGTGCTAAGCCTGCTGGAATAGACATACATTTATCTGCAAGCAAGTAAATTACTAGATAGGCAACTAAAACTTTTAACATACTGTATACAGGTGTAACAAAAGTAGATAGTGATAATACTTTAGAGTGTGTATGTGTTCCTTATATATAAGTTACAGATACAAACCCAAAACTTTAGGGTTTAACAAAAGTAAGTGATAACACTTTAGGCCCTAAAGTATTATCACTTACTTTTGTTACACCCTGTATAAAATACAGACTTTTTTTAAAGTTATCTTATGTAATGAAATGCCTATAAGTACTGTAAATCTAGATCATTTTATTAATTAACAGTAATTGTATAATAATAAATGCCGGTTGCGCGATCAGGCTCGACGAAAAAGTAACGGTTTATTTATATACATAGCTGGTTGCTAATGAGCAAACTCAAAATAACTGGACTAGGTTACGGGTTCAAATCTGATGTAACAACGAAACTTGTCATTTCAATGGCCGAAGCGTAAACATTACTAAGGGGCTGTTTCCACCGCTTACTGTTAAACTTTCAGTTAGGCTATCCACAACTTTTTTGGCAGATTTTCCATACAACATCTGTGAAATAAAGTTGTGGATAGACTTTGTGTAAGCGGTGAAATTGGCCGTTAACTAAGTAAAAAGTTTAACACATAATGACAAAGTCGTAATTAAAATCGTCATTCATTATTGGGTCCATCGCACACCGTTTCAATTTCTAATCGAAAACATCCATACGCCTATCAGATACTAGAAAAACCCTCAAAATTTATCATGCGTGTGGCTGGACCGGACGTCCGAACCATAAATAAAAGGTACTACTAAAACCGAACTGGTCCGAACTTTTCTGAGGGCCTAGTGCGAGTTTCTTTGTACATTCGACCTTCAACGCGTTTCTTAAGTTTTTTTATGGGTTTTGTACAGCGCCACCTAGCGATGCTCACGGTCACATGCACATAAAATCTTAGTAAACGCGTTCAGGGTCGAATGTGAAAAAATAACTCGCACTCTCAGATCAGATTGGCAAGTGCTAATTTTTTACATTCGACCGTCAACGCGTTTCGCGTTTACTAAAATTTTATATGGGATTTGTAAAGCGCCACCTAGCGATGCTGACGGTCACATGAATAATAGGGGAATTTGAAAGAGAGCCAGTTGACGGACCTACGTCATTTGGTAGGAATATGTCAATTCCATGTAAGTCGTGATCTGTCGGCTGAGTTTGACATAACCCGACTAAATTACTTAGTTCCACGTGTATTCATGTGTATCTCTTTCAACTCTCTGATTGTATAAAAAATCTTAGTAAAAGCGAAATGCGTTCACGGTCGAATGCGAAAAAAAAAACAAGCACACGGCACACGGATAATGTGCGTCGTGCGAACGGACTTATGGAGAAAGCATAATATCTATCAGAACCGAATGAGCCGAACGCCTTTGCCGAACGCGGCGAACGAAACTAATTTCAGAATTCGATATATGAAATGTCATGGAATCTCGCCTGAACACTTGCCCGCGCCTAACATTTCGCCGTCAAAGATCTATGAGGGCTTGACTTCGATTCTGATAGGTGTGCGTTCACCATTACTCTTCTATTTTAAGTTGAAGGCCCCTTAGATGTCCGTATCGCTTCTAGTGCCGGACTTCCTCGTGTTGTGTTTGTATGTGGCGGCGCTTTTGCTGCGCTTGCGTCGTGCGCGGCGCCGCAGACGACGCGTCTTGTTGGCGGGCGCCGCGCGGCTGCTCTTCGTTTCTACGTCCAACTTCAGACGGACGAACATGTCGTAGTTCGTTATGAAGCACGTCTTGCCTGTAAGTTTTTTTATATTTAGGATGTAAGCGAGCAGACGCGTTACCTGATGGAAAGCAACTGCCGTCGCCCATGGACACTCGTAACATGCGCAGAGTCGCAAGTGCGTCGCCGGCCTTTTATGAGGGAATAGGGATAGGGTATTAGGGAAGAACAAAACACGCCAGTTTTCTGTGAGGCCGTGGTATCACTCTCTTCTTCTACACGAGAAGAGTTTCTAAGCACAATTTGAAATCATACCACTTTGCATTACTTTGTGTGTGCCTGTGTGTTTGGGTGATATCGGGGTCGAGTGTTAAGAGTTTTATTTATTCTAGCTCCTCCTAGGCAGTATAGGTTATATACTGCCTTGGAGGACAAGCAAGTCGCTCAGGTCAGCGGTTGAATTCGTCGTGGGCCACTGCCCACCTCACTAGGTGAGGGGTGGAAAATGGGAATAAGAATAACAGAATGTTTACAAATATACCTTGTGTCGAGGTTTTTATTTTATAGTTGTTAGTAAATTGATATATCACATACCATTACAATATTCCTCCCCACACTCCTGGCAGGTGAGGATGCGAGTTTCTGTGACGCCGGCGCGGTTTTTCGTCCTCTTCGTCATGTTGTTTTTCGCCAGCTCCCTCTTATCTCTCGCTTTTGTTCTTAATTCGGATTTACCCAACTCTACCAGCCTAAAATTAAATATTTTTCGCTTATTTTATTTTATTCACCAAGAAAGTTATAGCCGCAATTATGCACAATATAGTGATTTCGCACAATATCGGTGGTAGCAGCCCTCTGTTAAAAATTTGTCATTTCTATACAAATCGAGATACAACACTTTGTCCTGTGTCGTGTTGTCCCTCCTAACCTAACCTAAAAAAATTTATTTACCTTTTTCATACTTTATTAAATTTGTGTAAAGTTTGTGCAGTTTATATAATTTATACGTGTTTTAAATATTATTATATGTATCACTATATATTTATAATACCATGTACGCCTCCTCCATGTATCTCTATCATTTGCCTTGGTCATCCAGTTTACTCCGGCTATTTTTATTACATCATCTTTCCATCTTGTCCTAGTTCTTTCTCTTTTTCGTTTGACTTTTGGACCTTTCCAGTTTGTCACTTGTATGTCCATTTCTGTTTATTCATTCGCGCTACATGTCCTACCTCTTTCCATTTCAGTTTTTGGCAATGTTCTAAAGCATCTGTTACCTTTGTTGTTTCTCTAATATCTGAGTTGCGTTTTCTATCATTTCTTTTAACATTTAAATTACTACGTTTCATAGATCTTTGGTATACTTGTAATTTGTTTTTTTATAAAGTTTGGCTACCATATGAAAGAGATGGGAGTAAGCAGGAGTCAAGAACTTTTTTCTTAAGTGATATAGATAGATTTGATTTTAGTAGCTATTTATAACTCCAAAACTGGATCCATATAATATTTATTCTTCTTGTTACTTCGTCTTGTTGTCGAATTTTGGAAAAAGATATTTGTTTACCTAAATAAATATATTCTTTCACATACTCCAAAGGGGTGTCATTTATGTTTATAGGGAGTAAGGTAGAGTTGGTCGTAACTTTTGTTTTTATAGTATTTAATTCCAGTCCTATTTGTTGGCTTTCTGTGTGTAATTCGCAAGTCATTTTTTCTAGTTGGGCAGCAAATTCTGCGAAGAATCTGCTGCCTTATATTTTGGCATAATCAAATAAAGTGGGATGTTCTTTGTATTTCTCTATTATTTGGTCTAACACGTGAATATGATCAATCAATCAAAATCTTTCTTGCGTTTAGAGCCATATTGAACAGTTTGGTTTTTAGGTGTGCTAAAATAAATTTTCCAGCTTTTATTGCTTGGTTGGGGATACCATCAGGTCCATTATATTTGTCACAATTCAGCTTGTCTATTTAGACCGAGGCATATAATGACCGCTAATACCTAGAGAGACCGAAAAAACAATTTGTAAAAGTATACGACATCTGCAATTATATTACCTGTTAAAATACTCCTCGTCGAGTTTGGACTTGGGTCTCAAGGAAGTCAGCATCCTCCATTCTATGGGCACAGCACACAGCTCATCAAACTTCAGTCCACGCATCTCAACGGGCACGGGGTCCATGAACGTAAAGTGTTTCTCCTCGTATCCATGAGTGCCAAGTTTCTCGTACTCGCGTATCTCCTTGCGCGGCGTCTTGGTCTTCTGATCCTCGGGTCTGTCTTTTATCTTTATGTCTTCTGGTTTGACCTGAAATATTTTCGAACGTAACAAGTTTTTACGTTTAAGGTGTGTGATCTCACACTCTCAGCTAGTTCCCTACTCAGGTGCCTGCCGTGTTTAAGCTAAGTGCCGTTATGTACAAAAAGTACTTTCTGAGTTATGAGTAAAATACGCGGCAATTTTTCTAAGCGCTGAGTACTTCATAACGACAATATTCATTTCAATAACTCGATGACCTGTAAAAGCTACAAAATTTTTAGTAATACACGTCGATTGAGCTTTTATTTCTGATTATGATGGCATCAAAATGTCAGAATCGGTTGTTAGTTAACGGCATTCAAGCTTGAGGACGGCAGCGCTGACTTCTCAGCGTCTAGTATCAAGGTTTGTTGATGTAGCTCAGCTGAGGATTTGAGGTCAATGAACTCTCATATGAGTTGATTATTACAAAATTTTTTGTAAGTGATGGCGTACCTTTTCGGGTCGAGTTTTGAATTCGGGAACTTTGTCTAAAACGGCTCTGTATTCTTCTGCAGTGTTTATAACGACTTTGGACAAGTCGAGAATTGGGGCTTCGTCTTTCTTTTTATCAAACAAGTCGTCCATTTTGAGTGCGATCACAGTAAAAAATATAAATTCTACCTAGTAACTTAAGTCTATTGACTAAACTTACAAATGCGCTCTCTCGGTGATGTGTGATCAATATTACTAGGCAACAATTTGCATACTTTATTTACATTGCTACCAATTTATCTATAACTTAGTCTTATAATATTTACTCTGATCTGAGTTTATCTCACTGGAGTCTTTTTTGTTTATGACGTTTCTTTCTTGTTTCTTATCTATATCGGACAAGTATTTTTTGTCATTGTCATCGCTCCATAGCTTTCTACTACCATATTTATCGTTGATAAACTTTTGAGAAAGCGTTAGGCGCTTGGATAAGGAAATTTTTGGGGATTTCTTCTCGCTTTGTGATAGCGCGCTTATATCTAAAGAGTTACTCAAAGGTTCGTTTGGATTCAGCGGAGTGACGTCTTGGCTGCGTCGTTTTGTCCTCCAGAAGAATTGGCTTATCGAGTTCCGTGGCTTGTTATGGTGCTGAAACTTATCATTCTCCAATGGTGGGCTGGGCGAGCGACTGTCGTCACTGGACTGCGAATACTGTCGTGGCTGCGGTCGATACTTTTGCCTCATCTTTCGTTTCTGAACATAAAAGGGATCTTTCTCGCTCTGCTTCTTGTACTGAGCTATAGGTTTATTGGCGCCCCACTTGGGTCTGTTCTCGATTTCCTTCTTGTATCTCTCTTCGGACCGCCGTCGGTCTCTTTTCAAGGTGTTTCGATCGTCTGGTGCATTTTCATCGATGGTAGCGTAGTCGCTATACATTTTTTCAGTCTCTTCATTTTGTAGCTTATTGCAAGTATTAAGTTCATCGGTTTGCGTAGAAGCATCTTTGAGTCTCGCGCTTCTATATTTTCTAGGGGTTAATATTCTATCAGTACCAGTATTCTCGTTAATATCATACGAATTCAAGCTAACATTGCAGCATTCAGTTTGCTTTATATTCTGGGGCAGTAGTACAGCTAGCTGAATGTTATTTGGGTTTTGAGTATTAAGTATTTCTCCGTTCCCTGTAATACCTATGGGTAGAATATTGATATGCTTATCTGCTAGAGCTAGAGGTTGTAAGTTGTGAATGTACAAATTTAAACTACTCGGAGCAATAGATCGTGGAGAGTTAAAGGCGCTAGTTTGATGGGAGTTGTTTTCTTTATTATGAGTAGTAGCAGTAGTTGGCACATTGTATGTTCTATTAGATTTTGTGGGACTTAGTGTTTTGCTAGGACTTGAATGTCTAGTTTCGATATCGTTTTCGTTCGTAGCTAATGCGTTTTCATTCAAAAGGTTCGTATCAGCATTTCTCCTGAGACAGTTGAACCTCTTCTCTTTTTCCTGTTTTGCTCTTCTCTCCGCTTCTTCTAGTGCTTTCTTTAAAGTGTCCAGTTTGCGTTGCTCTAGCGACTGCTTTTCGAGGGTCTTCCTCTTTTCTTCTTCGAGACGGATCCTGTCTTCTTCCTGCTGTCTTTGTATCCTTAGCTCTTCTAAGCGTTCCTCTTTCAGTTTTCTTATTCTTTCTTCTTCCCTTCGCTTCTCCTGCTCCTCCAGTTGACCTAATATTGCCGATTGCAATTCTAGTGCTTTAATACGTTTATTTTCTCTTTGTGCTTTTACTTCTGGTTCTAGAGGCACATTTTGCCCTCTTAGAAAGGTCCTGAAACATTTTTGAACATATTAACAACATTTTTGCTACGTTTTTATACCTATTACTCAAAGTAGTTAGGTATACATTTGAAAGAAAACTGAGGGCTACCTACTTTCCTTCATCACTGCCGTTATACGAGGACCTGTCGCAGTCCAATCCTGAGTTCGACCCTCGTGGGTCGAAAACGACGTCAGAACCATTATCCGTCATAATATTGTTTAGCCCCCTCTCTACCCAGGATGGAGTACCTTTTTTATGGTTTTGCATCTGAGAAATAAATAGTTCTTTAAAATATTTTACTTATTTAATGTAAAACAATGTACTATTTGATTTTCATATTTATTTTTCATACATCGTCTAGCCCGTCTAAATAGAGCAAATGTACACAAGTTAATAACATGGCTGTATAGAACGCATTAAATTATTCAATACGATTGACAGAATCAATAATATGTAAAGAACGAAAGTCATTCCTATCATAGTTACTATTAATAGCCTGACGATAAACGATTCTCTACAAACGTGACTGCATCATGCACTTGGCATTGTTTTATAAGAACACGACAACAATTTTTGTTATGGTTGGAAGAAACATACGTCGGTCATTGAGGGCCTGTTTCACCGCTTACTAATGAAGTTTCTGTTAGGCTATCCACAACTTTCGTTGAGAGATTCTCCATTCAACACCTGTCAAATAAAGTTGTGGATAGATTATCTGTAAGCTGTTTCACAGGCCCTTAGGAAGAGTTACAAATGCGTTTGTATAGCTTGAAATCCCTGTTTACAAAAACAATAAGCGTTATAAGTACTAAAACTCTTAAGGCTTAACACAAAAATCTTATAAGTCCTTTAAATGTTCATTCAAAAGCCATCCGGCTTTCCGACCCACGTGGCTTATCATTAAATACCTGTGGCAATCGTTCGTTAGGCGCGGTGGGTTCCCACAGACGTCCGGTAGCTACGCCCCTGTCCCCCCACCTCGGCCGGCCCTCCTCCCCGGATCGCGCCGACAGCGCGCCCTCAGCGATTGACCTCTTCCTATAACGATATCACCTTTGACCTCGTGGCTCGTGCGTTATCGACTTCGAGGACAGGTAATGACCTTTGTAAGGTCACTAGCTTTTTACATTAGTGTTTTGAATACCGTTGATTTTTATTAGAAATTCATAGCTGTTATGTTTAATGATTAATTCGAATCATAGATTTTAGATAAGTTATAGATTGTTCCAATGTCAGCTGGTACAAAGGTTTTATCTTTAATTTGTAATATCGGTCATTTATAATTATTACGTAGGTTAGTCTATACTGGGTTCAATCCATTATTTCACGTATTTACAACAGTTCTATTCTTTATCACATTTTTTCCTCACCTTCCATCTTTTTCCTCCTGCCAGGCCACAACAACGTCGCTCTGGTTAGGGTTGCTGTAGAACTTCCTGCAGTTCTTGTGGTTGACGGTCTCGCTGCCGTAGCCCGAAGTATCACCTTCCGCGTCCTCATCGTAGAAGGAGAACCGTTGGACGCTCGAAACGTTTCTGTTATAGGTGTCTTTCCGCTGAGTATTCTCTAACACCGCTCGTTCGTGATCGATGTTGTAAATTGGCGGCAAACTTGGACTTCTGTGTCGTCTCAGAGGTTCTTGATAGTCATACGTCTGATGCAGCTCCAGCGAGCTCGCAAACTGGTTCCGCACGTTCAGGCGGTTTTTGTAGCGCTCCCCCGAACCCCAAGGTAGGTACAGATTCGACATCTCCGCTGAAACAACACACGCGGAATGAGGGTTACAAACTTTTTCAATTTTTCCCCTTACATGGAAACTGAAGGGTTTAAGGTTTAATCGATATGTCATCGAAAAAAAAGCAAGGGGTTCGTCTGATTGCCTGAAAATGTAACGGACTGTTCGTGACGTCAAGCACTTATTTTATAGCTTTTAGGTCTAATCGATCAACGTCCAATTTAGTTTGTCCTACGGCTGACATTTTCTATTTATTACTTTGTAACTTGTAGGTCTTGTAGGTTAAATTTGACGTTTTAAGTTCGCCTAAACTAAGCTTATATGCTTGGAAGTTGGAAGTCAGAACTACCATGAAACAACTTAAAATCTGTAACTAGGAACCCCAAATAGAATGTCTATAAAACTCTGTTTACACACAAACGCTGTGATTTGTATTCACTTTCGCCTAGTTGTAGAAACTTAAATATAATTTTAAATTCACGTTACCACCGCCTCGTTCCAGTGAGAAGAGATAAAAGTAAAATTTTGGAAAATATGTTAACGAAAATAACAATTATTTTCTGTACGAGTCTCAACTAGTTTTACAAGCCAATAAAACTCGACAAGTAATAAGTACGTGATTTAAAATGTACGGTTCCGTCTCCTAAATTTTCTTATTTAATTTTATCTCTACTTTGTATTTGTATTTTATCTCTATATTGGCTACTGTACTATTATTTAAAAAATATTTATAGGACTACGTAACTTTTGGTACAAACTTCTAATAGGCGGTAAATAACATTAATCTCTAAAAACCCATAAGACTTTCGTCTACCCGTCTAATGAGTTAAAGTAAAACAATTTTCAAACGAAACTTCATTAGTAAGATACAAATATATTAGCAGTCACGCTTTCATGAACAATATCTTTACAAAGATAATTCCATGTACTAACTCTAAACTAATGTTTATTTCATTGCACTCATGAATACGTGTTTTGGATAAAAAGCAGTTTCATTAGAAATTTTGACCGAATGGGCGTTGTGACACAGCCGTCTGGCTCGAGAATATACGAAATTAATTTAGTTTGTATCAAATTTTGTGCTCAAGGCGAAAGTATTCGGTTGTACTGTTAAGTAATCACGCACCTCTCAGCTCGAATAACACAAAAATTGCTGTAAACTTGAAATGAATACGGGTTTTGGTGCTGAGGAAACACTTCATTTACTTTTAATTTTTAGCCGACTTCCAAAAACGAGGAGGTTATATGTTCGGCTGTGGATATATATATTTTTTTTATTTATAGACATGGTGTATCTACAATCAGGTAATCAGTAATTACTACAATTATCTCGATCAAATGAAGTTAAAAAACAAAGCATCTCTATATGAAATTAAGGGAGAAATAGGATGCAGGAGGCGGATAACGGGAGTTGCCAGTTGGACCTCCGGTAAACATAACTTCAAGGTCACGACGAAACCAGCGCAATTTCACACGCAAAAAAAAGTTTCACGCGGGCTTTACGTGAGGCCGTGGCATTTCTCCTGTAAAGCTCATTTGTGCCAAAGCAAAGGCTCTCCCACATCAATCACGGAACCCTAAAACAATTTGTCAGTGCGTAATTGCTCCAAACGTTTTACTAACTTCCTACACCAATCAACCTACTTTCTTAACACACAAACACCCGAATTTGAATGACACAATCAGGTAGTGTTTAGTTTTTGATAGACTCTTGCCGGTTTACTGGGGACTTCTAAGATTCCACAAATTTAAGTTAGTAAATTAGCGCCGACTATACCGAGTATACTATCAGGGAAGTTGATTCAGAACCAGATTGCAGATCTACGTAAGTTGGTCACGGTATTTCAAACCCAGCCGACAGAGCACGACTTACTTGGAATTGACATATTCCCACCAAATGACGTAGGTCCGTCAACTGGATCTCTTTGAATTTCCCCCCGTAAACATAGATTCAACAGGGTTATTGACATGCACAATATCACATTACAAGCTTTGTTCAAATGTTCACGTTTCGAATGGCTGCATTTAAAAGAAATTGTAAAAAATAATACCTAAATAATCGCCTTTATAATAAACTTAGATATGCCTTATCATCAGTTAATATTTTACTGAAATGTGTTACCCCTTTTATCTATATTCTATAACTATAAAGCGCATCGGTAACAGTCTTGAATCTAGCATCAGTTTAGCATTTGCCGTGGAGGAGCCATGCTTCGGCACGAATGGGCCGCCTCGACTGAAGTGATACTACGGCCTTATAGAAAACTGGTGTGAAACGGCAATGTGCTGTGTTTCGTCTAGTAAGTGAGTTTATCGGTGGCCCAACTTACCTAATTCCAATTCCCTCATAAAAAAAGCCGACAACGCACTTGCGACAATTCGGATGTTACGAGTGTCCATGGTCGACGGCAGTTGCTTTCCATCAGGTAACCCGTCTGCTCGCTCCCTAAATATAATTAAAAACCGGCCAAGTACGAGTACGACTCGCGCAATTTATTAATTAACATTACAAATTAAACAGATAAAAATTGTGATTTTTGTATGAGAGCCCAGCTCACTTATTAATTTTGTTTAAATTTTAATACTGATTAGTGAAGTATAAATACAATCAAGTATATTGTAAAAATTTTAAGCGCCTGCCTGTAGCCATTATATGTATATTGATATGGAGCAAAAAAATCAAGTTTATTAAATGAGAGCCCCCTCATTTATTAAATTTATTTTGGTTTTAGTATTTGTTGTTCTAGCGGCAACACAAATACATAATCTGTGAAAAAATCTCTCTAGCTATTACCGTTCTTGAGATACATAGACCTGGAGAGAGATAGACGGACAGACATCGAAGTCTTAGTGAAAGGGTCCCGTTTATACCCTTTGGGTACGAAACCCTAAAAAAGAGTTTCATTTCGGTCTAGAATAACGAGAATGATTGTGTAACCGGTTGATTGGCCAACGAAATTCGCTACCTTCCTAGGAGCCTTTGGCTTACAACGTTTAATTTTGCAAATCCCGGTCTGACCTCAGACGCTCTAAGGCCCGTAATTTTAGTCAGTGTTTAGTACTTAAGAGCGTGATCAGAAATTTTAGGATGCTGTTTTCATTCAGAACAAGACCTTTATGAATGAAAACAGCATCTCAAAATTTGATGATCGTGCTATTCGTATTAGGTGCTGAGTGCTGACTATAATTACGGGCCTAAGAATCGATTGAGCTGATTCCAGCCGCTGAATTTTTATGGACATCAGATAAATTAAAACCCAAAACCACCTTTGTTTTTTATGCCAAAGTCCTGCGCGATAAACGAACAGACAAATCTACTATTACATGATAATATAATAATCTCCGTATATGTAATATTCGTTGCACACAGTAGAATAAAAAGTTACTTTGTAATGGCTTCGTAAGACATAAATAACTGTGAAATATGAGTATGAGACATGCGAGCTACGAGAGCGCAAGATGCTAATAGATACTTTTTTTAAATGAAATATTTTATCTACAACTTTAAATGCCTGTTTTACCGCTTACAGATAGTCCACAGCTTTATTTGACAGATGTTGTATGGAGAATCTGTCAAAAAGGTTATAGATAGCCTAACAGTCACATAAACTTTATCAGTAAGCGGTGAAACAGGTCTCTTATGTCTGGTTAACACGTAAGTCATTTAGCTTGCCACTTGCTACTTAATTTTGTGTTTTGATAATTAACTTAAAATTAAATGAAAATTAAGTTACCTACTTATCTACTCAACACGTGTAAACCAGACATAAGAGATGAACTAAAGCAATGGAAGGCTATTATTTTTAGCGTTTATCAAAATATATTAATCTTATATCTTGTATGTAGGTCGCTTCTTGAATCTGATGGATATGTCTATTTATACGAGTGAAATATTGAGTATCGATTTCTGGCTGTGCATCGAATAATACGAATTTATTGAAATACAAAACTATACCTTTTTAACTTTACTATAATTTTTAGGGTGGGGAGTAGGAGATGAGACTTGGATTTTAGTTTACAAAAGGAAACGATATTATCATTATTATAGAAGCTCTACATATTAATCTGCCAACGGAAGTTGGTTGCTAGGACTTATCAACCGGCATTTTTTGGTAGTTAGAAAACATAAAGAGATTATAAATTATAACACAGTAAATCGTCAAATTAACCACGCAGAGTAAAGAGTGCACCCTTAAGAACCATTATTCCAGCTCCAACCAACACTATTTGATAGTTGGATGGAAACAATATTAACCGACAATTAGTTTGCAAAAATTACAATACACTACAATCGACTCAATATGTTCTAATTTTACTGAAAACCGAAGCCCAGATCTTATTACAACAGCACTCACCTCTCTCTTGCGCCCACTGCTGTTTCTTCTGCTGCACAAGCGACACGGGCCTGCCCACCGTCAGCATGGCACATACAGCTTCTTCACATGCAGTCCATACTATACTGTGCAGTCGCCCGCGCATATGCCGATACGCTTCGCTTCCCGCGTGCACTCATTGTCCGACTATCGCGAACTGCCGAAGCGTTCGCGGTAAAAGACTGGCGTTTTGGTCGGTCAGCTCATTACCAATAGGAGATTGATTTTTAAAGGAATTTAGATCGTCCTTAATCGCAAAAACCGTTAAAGCGAACGATTTTTATTACTTTGTTCTAACCATTGCTATTTTAAATAGTCTAGTGTCTACTGTAACCTACTGCTGGGCAAATGCCCCTTTTCTTCCATTTGTTTTGCGATGTCTTTGGCCACTCTCGCATACAGTTCTTCGCGTCACCTTCTTTTGTATACGAAATGAGCCTACCTCTCACGCGGTTTCGGTCAATCTTATCGCAAAAGCCGCCACAACGTTCGCGGTGAACGCACACACTGGCAGGCTTTCAGATGTTTTAGTACCTTTCACAGGACGCTATTCATTCTACCCTTATGCGGACGACATAAGAGCCATCGTATGCTCGACAAAATAACGGACACCGTTTCAGGCGGTCACGCAATTTCTTGCAGGAACCTCGGAAAAGCCTCGGTCGATATCTCCATGACGACGTTTTGTTTCATGTAAGGGAATATTCTCATTCTGGTTGCATTTAGGCCACCGGTGACAAAAATTTATGCGATTATGAAAATGTGCGCCATGTATTCTTGGCATAGGCCAAGGTTGGTTTTAATTTTTTATGGCAAGTTGTATGTTGGAGGGGTGGTAAGTATAAAATTTGAAAGTTTGCCGTCGAACAATTTTCTTGAAACAGGTAACCCTAATTAAAATATTATATGACAACGACAGGCTATTTTATTTGCAAACATCTGGATCTTCCTCCTCACTTTCACCCCCGAGCTATTGCTATTTAGTATTTTCTATAGACTCAGTCACGCACACACAGACATCAAACTTCGATCTCTGTGGCTCATTCGGTAAGCGCGTTGGTAGCTTAAGCCAGGGGTCGCGGGTTCGAATCCCGCCGACGGAGCAAAAGTTTTTCAATGTTACTGGGTCTTGGATGTGTATTAAATATCTCTATCATATAATAAAAATTTTAAATATGTATATAGTATAAAAGTATTTAATATATTTCCGTTTTCTGCTACCTGTAACACAAGTCCCTCGGGTACTTAGCACGAGGCCAGATTGACGTGGTGTGGAGCATCCATATAATAATTATTATATTATTTTAACACCCCTCTATGTCACATGGTTGTCTGTGATCATTATAACGACACCGCCCTTCAGCTACGTCATCGAGTGCAGAAGCGTTCTTCAAAATGTCTGACGTGCAAGTAAGTTCATTATGTCTCAACTCATACTGACGCTGACGATACTAGCAACGAGTCCATATTTTAGACTACAACATAATATTCACTTCTTTTTAACCGATTTACAAAAACTAGGAGGTTATATGTTCGGCTGTGGATATTTTTTTTATTTTTGTATGTTCAACGATTACTCCGCCGCTAGTAGACCGATTCTCAACATTTTTTTCTCCAATTTGGTCCCATTTTCCCAAACGTGCTGACCTGATAATGGGATCCATGAGTACTCGAGGGAACTTCTCGAAATTTGTATAGAAACATATAGTGGTTTTGGTTTTTTTAGAAGCGTCCCAGGTATATGTTGTCGGTACCAGTCAAAAATTTTAATCTAGACAAATCATGACATGTAAGCTGGTACCGACTTTATAATTATGATGATTGTGTACGGTAATAGGCTGATGGCTCACCGAATTTTGAAACAGGCACTATTAAAGAATAAATATTATTTTATACTTTTTAGTTTCGTTTTTAATGTCCTTGTTTTTTCTTTTGGAAGTCGGTTTTAATTTTTTGTTAATTATCTAACAACTAGCGCGTCTCTGCGCTAACATTTAATCAGATCAGTGGAAATAGAGCCTTGTAGAAAAACTAGCAAATAGGCTATTTAAATTGTCAACAGTTACTTTTTTTCTTAATTTATTGAGAGTCCAGAAGAAAGAATCCAGAAAGCGAGTCCTTTGCTCCAAAAAGTCACAAAACCAACAGTTACTGTTGCGTGTGAATGGCACAGGCAAAAATTTACAAGGATTTTAGTTTTTACGTCAACTACGTCCATAACGCTGCGAGTCATTACTACTTCTAGTTTTTACCTGCGCCTTTGCCCGCTTGGAATTAGAACATCGAGGGCCTTGCATCACATTGGCCGGCGAAGTAACATCCAAAGTTTCATATAATAATAATAAAACATTTGACATGCTTTACACCACACAAGTACACAAATACAATATACAAAAGAAAGAACATTATAACATAAACAAATAAAAGAGTAAAACAAGAAAAAGTTAAAATAAAAGAAAAAAAAACATTTAAATGTAAGGCAATGTGATGCGAAGATGTCAAAAAGGATTCCACTCAGGTTATGATCGCGGTATAGGATGCTGTACCGCGATCCCTGGTATTCTGTGGATCCCAAAATCTACATATCTTTGAAACCCGAATTTCTCCATAATTTCGATTATCCGAATGCCTTTTGACAATTAGTATTAAATTCGACGATTAATCGATTTTGTGATGATATTATTGTGATTACGTCACAACTGTATTTTAGCAGTGCTAAAAAATTTGATGTTCATCCGGGTAATCTGAAGATAGTGAAGTTTTCACATACGCACAATTGCCGCGCCGCACAAAGTAGTAATGCATCAGCTTCCAGAAGACGCCGGTGACCGCGTTTACATACTTGCTGTTCTTTGCTTTTGGTGTTCACATGAACACTGGCGCAGCACTACACAGCAACCGTAGGTGAAAAGGGGCCACACTTAGCGATATTTATGATAAAAAGAAATCACTGTATTTAAATTTCAAAACTCTTTATTTTAAATTACCATTAATTATCTCTAAGTGCGACCTTATAAGATGCGAGTTAAAAAAAAGACATTTACTTTCAACTCTAGCTTTATTCTTAGAATGCATATCTAGTTCTTATATCTTCTAATTTCTTAGAGACCTCAGCTGGTGTCCGTTCCAGGTCCCCTGCTATCGCCTTCTGCTTGGCCGGCTCCAAAGAGTTGAACTGTTCACATAGATCACCGTCTATCACGTTCTGGAACAAATTCGGATGTCAGTGAACAAGAATACACTTCTGAAATCTTACATAATACTTTTACTGCAACAAAAAGGTTGCGACAAAACTAGTGAATCAATTTTTATAAAAATTGGTATGGTGGTTATAATTAGTTAAACTTCGAAAGACCTGTACTTTTATCGCGAAAACTTGTGCTTTCTAAGCCTCTTTACATCAACAAATGCAGTGCACATTTGTTTTAAAAAGACTATAAAAATAAATATTCTTGATGGGGACCGGTCCCACAGCAGTAAGACACTAACGGTTGTTAATAATAACAATTATTATTCTTGATGTGATTTATAGTCTACATAATGTTTCGCACACGATAGAAGAGAAATGTTCGTTTGTATGTTCCTAATCTACTGAAGTATTATGAAACACTTCAGACTCTCAGGAACGGTCCCAGCCGCCGCAGGACACAGTCGGCATAACGTCGAGCAAGTGCCCCACAGCGTGGAGGGACTTGCTCTACCAAAATTGTAACACAGGCATCAGTCGAGCTAATGTCTGTTGACTTAATTTTGGATATCGTTAGCACTAAACTGGGTTTATGTTTAAAAAAAAAGTAACAGGCGACGTGAATGCAGCACTGCACAATTCACTTGCATTTTGCAGTGCAAATTTGCAAACAAACTGACTTGAACTACTTAGTTAAAGTCTGTTTGCAAATTAAATGTGTCGCGTCTTGTTACGCACATATCTTCAAATCGGCTTAATAAAACCTTATTCACTTTTGCTTAGTCTCTTACTTGTTTTTCTGCCGAGGGTTCAATGTTTTAAAACACAATTTTGAGAAATTAATGCTTACTTTGACTGGGTAATAATAACTTCTAAAGGACAAATGGTCTCGGCCGCACAGAGGCGAGTTTTCGCTTCTCATGTGCATCTCTAGATGTTGGAAGAAGTCGTGGTCTTCTCGGGAGGTGAATGGCAGTAGAACTCCAAGGGAACCGCTGACGGTAGCATACAATAACGCTTCTGAACCGCCAGGTATCAGAGTAGCTCTCTGGAGTGACGTCACTGTTTCACCAATATGGAAGTTCATGGTTATATCGCCTTTCTGCGACGCGCCGTTCAATAGACCTGGAAGATAATGCTGATTAGCCTCAAAATGAAACATGAATGATAGCTGGAGAAGTAATTATTCTCAGATTAAACATAGAATCATTACTATCATAAGTCTAGCATGTGTGAATTAGTGTTAATATCATCATAAAACTTAAGGGGGAAAATATATGATATAAGTTTTTATTTCTTGTCTTTATCTAAAGCATCAAAACTATTGCTTATGCTTTAGACAGAGTAAGATATCTGCTGTGTTCAATTTTATTAATCGGCTCTGATAGGCAATAATCTCAATAGAAACAAACCTCTATCCCAAAGTGCTTTGTTTCCTGTTGGGTCTTCATCCACATCATCAGAAATAGACTGGGGTAGCCTCATTATGGCTATGTTCCCAAACTTGTCAGCCATGGCGACCGTATCATAGTCCAATATACAGCTATTCGTTATCCATCTAGGGTTAGTATCATCAGCAAATATTATCAATTGGTTTTCTCGTTTCTTATACTTTACGCAAAACACAGATTCTTGGACGTCAGACACAAAAATTCTCTGCCTTACAGTCTTTATATCGGCAATTAGGTTTGGAATGTGTCTGTTCTCGCATTTTCTTAACAGTTTTCTTCTGCCGATGTCGTACAACCTGAGCATTCTACCGACTCCGGCTAATAGTTTACCGTTAAACGCGGCTAATGCTCCTGGATATTCGTCAATTGGCGTCTTGTGTACTAACTCCAGTTTACCAGTTGTGTATATCTAGAAAGTAAGATTAAAATAAGTAAAGTCTTTTTTCACTTAACAACCAACTTAGTATCTAATAGATTTGTCAGAAGTGTTGATAGACAAAAACGAAACGTTATTGTTAAGAAAGTAAAATATGAAGAACTTCAAAAGAAAAAACAGTTAAAACTTTTACATACCTTGTAAACATGTAAGCTTCCTTCAGTGCAAGATCTTGGTGACAAAACCATATCCTTAGCTACACCAACCACTAAATGTGGTATCGCATGTTCGGCGTGCGCCGACCATCTGATGATACAGCATGACACGGCCGCCTCGTTCTGTTCTAGAGGTAGCTTGAAGAGTGTATTGGGTTGTCCTGCGCTCACACTCATGTCAACTACACGAATCTGTGATGCCCACATACCTGAAAATATGATGAAATTAGTTTTTTTACGAACACTGTGTAGTTTGGACAATACATTATATGTTATCTCAAATTAACAATGACATTTAAACAGTCAGCAACTACTGGTTGATTCATCTAAAATTCAGCATCAATTTCTCTATTGATGTTAATCTGTTCATAAAATAACTGTATCCGGTGCTTGAATCAAATGATTTACAGAAATCATCTGGGATTAACGCAAGGATTTGGTATGGCCACACTCGATTAGAGACAGAGATCGTTAGATATTTCCTGCTCTTGCCCAGAGAATGTGGCGTGTTACAGAATAATAAAATATAATTATTTTCTGAAATCGTAATAGTTTGTGCCTCATAAGTACCTGATGACATAAACTATTATTAAAGATTCTGTTAATATCATCAACTTAACTAATTTATTTTTGTGATGATTATGTACCATAATCTTTTATTTTTTACACACCTGCCCCAGCTTTCGGCGACGAAAATATGTTCTCAGGCAAGACGTCAGACAGGAAAGCGTCAGCCATTTCATTGGCTAGCTGTTGCTCTTCTGGGGCACCACCTGCCGCCGCTTCCCTCATTTCCTGTGCCATCTGTACCCTGAAATATCTTTTATTATTAATGATTCCCTATCACAGCAAATGTGTCAATTTTCTTAAAAGTATTCAGTACTGCAGGAGTATCCTCATTTCTTTCGGAAAAATATGTGTTTTTGTCATCATTAGAACAAAATTAGAAATGCATACTGGGCAATATCAATAGAGTCAGTATTCAGCATGTAAGCTATGCTTAGAATAAGTTCTTGTTGTAGGAATAATTTCCTGTCGTACGATTAAATATTTTAAACCAATCACCTTCTCTGCTTCTTCATTTCTTCTGTATAAGAGTTGTGGTCTGTTTCTAAAACTATAATTTGGTTATTGTCTGTATTGATGAGGAACTTCCTAGGTGTATATTCCAACTGCACATTTGTCTGATTGAACACAGCACCAAGCTTCTCCAGAGCCAGAATTCTCAGTGTGTTTGATGAAATTGCGACTATACCCTCCGTACATTGTTCTGTAAAAAATATAACGAGTCTAAATTTTTCTTTAACGGTTTTTCTTAAATTGGACAAACATGACACAATTTTTTGAGCGGCGCTGCGCAAAAATTTGAACTTTACACTTTGCATATATGCTAGCTGACTCATAATATATTTATGGGAGTTTGTCCACAGCATGGTTTGACCACCTTCATAGTTTAATCAACTCCAGTTTGGTTATGGAATATGCTGAGTCCGCACGAGCTTTACGGTCGGCGCGGTATACTCTATGACGTTGTGGGCCTGTCACTGAATGGTACAGCTACACTCCACTATTTTTGAGAACAACCTGAAAGTCGCTCCCAAAAGGACGTCAGGAAAACGATAAATGTATTAAATATTTATTAAAATAGAATTCAAATTAACTGTATTCTAGCATAAAATATGATGCAAAAGTGTAAAAATCTTTGATGTTAATTTCGAAATAGAATGAAAGGATATGCTAGTATATTTTGTAGCCAAGATATTGCAGCTGTTAACATCCAATGCTTTAAATCGCGAGTAACAGAAACGAATTCTCACCTGAACTAAAACCAGCAGCGTATTCGAGGCATTCATAAGACAATGGCGTGAGATGGAAACGATTTTGATATTGATAGCCCAGCCAGGTTCGAGACGAAACTGCCAAAACCGCCTCCGCTGACTGCACTCTCACTTTAAACAGTTTCACAGGACGGGAACCGAGGTACCTGTAATGAATATTACTTTTAAAATCTGGTTTTCATGAAAAATGATTTTAGGCAATTAAGAATTTTCTCAGATCTGGTTAATGAATCGTCAAAATATTTCAGATGAAACACGGAGCGAAAATGTTTACATCATAGTAATATTCAAATATTAAATAGTCTAATTATGTAATTCCTTACCTTGTCCTGGTATCAGCCAAGTCACCACTGACAGAATCTAGAGTGGTTCTTAAAAGTACTCCATTGTTTAATCCAATATTTAAGTGGAGAGCCGATTTTGCACCTGACTCGAAAGGTTGATCTACAATACATAGAGATTCTGGACTCGCAGGCAAAGCTTGCATGGATCGCGGCGCTAAGCAGTCCTGTAAAATATAGCTTATTAGTGCTGGTTTTGAATAAGAATAGGGATATCGTTAGTTTTGTACGATCAGTAATATTTGAATAACGCAATTTTGGGTTTTTGTAATCACATAAACTCAGTGGTGTCCTTTTATCATCATATGAAACAACCAAGTATAAATATCCAACATTTCGATCCTATTTAGAAAGCAATAAGGTATACAAATTAAGCTTTATAAACATTTGATTATTATAACATGAGCAATAGGATCGAAAATTGGTATGTCATAGACTGTATATTTTAATTATGGTTTTTACTTACAGCTGGGTCCAAGGATATGATTCTGACAGTATTGTCAACCAGTCCCACCGCGAGGAACCAGGCTCGCTGCTCACCAGATGCCACGGACCCAAGAGCCATACAAGACACATCAGATGATAGCTTCTTTCGCTCCGTATACTCATTTAATTGGCCAGTCTGAAATAAAAATATCATGTCATCTTCTATTGTTTAGTGCAGTTGAAGTATGCTTAAGAATTTACATGAAATTGAAATAGTTTGTTCATGACATGGTTTTGCCACCTTCAAGGCCTGAATGGCTCCAGTTTGGCTATGGAATATGTCAAGCGTCAAACTCAACTGCAAGCAGGAGTTTGACGATGCTCTACGACGTTGTGGGCCTATCACTGCATGAGGCAGCTACGCACCACTCTTGCGAGGCACAGCCGAAGCCACGCCTCACAAACACGTCGATATCAAGTATCGCGTTAAGAAAGTGAGATTACGATAAGTTTCCTGGTAATTACTGGATTTTACTTTCATAATAAAATGGCACTTTATTAACTAAGACACAAGTTTCATTTTCTAATTGCACGCCACTAATCACAGTGAGGCGAAACGAAAATGGAACCTATAGCCTAGGTTATAAGATCGCATTTTAATTTATGTCGGTCGCGGTGGATAACTCACTCTTCTTGACACAAAAAAACAAACCAGAAAGAAGACATTATATACTTACAGGGTCCATTTCAAAGTAAACTAATTCTCCTCCAGTCAAGGCAATGACTACTTGTCTTTGGTTCACAGCGCATTTGACGATCGATTTTTTGCCAGGTGCTTTCCATTCATTGACACGCTTATCTGAGCGAATGTGTCGAATACCATCCGGGTACACTTGCACTAGAGCATCGCTGCCTAGCGCATGGCAACTTAGAGTAGGTGTCGTTCCCAGGAACCCAGAATCCGTCACTTCCTCTACAGTTTCGCCGATAGAGAGGACAAGAGTAGCATTCACGAATGATACTATGATGTAAGAATCAAACTCATCTGGAACCAAAAGAAAACTTTTGTCAGACTAACAGTCCTTTTTGACATAAAAATTAAGATTTTCTTCTTTTTGCTGCCTCCCTCGTCTTTATTTCCGATGCCTACCTGTGTTGTGGCTCATGGTTTCATCGCCCAAGGGATGATTCTGAAAAGAATAACCACTGGTGTTTATATATGCCAAACAACCAGGGTTTTATTAGTAATTTGTTGACTAAAAGGAGCTTTCATATGTGGTTATTGGTAACGTCACAGTATATCAGTAACACGGACCAAAAGTATAATCATTATGCTCCCCATACTGTTTTTTTTTTTAATTAACTCCAAATTTGCTCAGCAAAATATGTTGTCTATTTTTGTACATTATGATGGTACATAATAGATTTAGACATTCATAAAAGCTATTCTAAATATTGGGTTATATGGTTATTCTTTTCATTCTTTAATAACATTTTATGTATCTTACCATCTTTATGTCGTCGTACGGTCCACACAGCATTGGGCGATCCTGGCAACTCTGATACGGCCATCTCGGCTACTTCCAAACCATGTCTTAAAGCTCGTAATGATGACCTGGGTCCACGGCCACACGCCAAATACACTTGAGGGGTGTCCTCGCCAGCCAAGTCAGCAACATGGCATGCTGCAAATGTTACATGATTAGGACTAGTCTCAAAAAGTTGTTTGCTTCTTATTCATAATTTTTCTCAGATCTGGTTAATGTAATCTTCAAAGTATTTCAGATGAAACACGGAGCGAAAAGGTTGACATCATTGAAAATATCTCTTAAGTATTGTACCCCAGCCATTATCATAAAAACCATTTTTGCGCGAGTTTAACATTTATCAGGAATTTCCGGTGTATGGAAATATTTCCAGCTTTGCTACAATCAAGTCAATACTATTTAGTATTTACCTAATATAGGCGACAGGGAGTCCAGTTCATCAACCAGCACCAAGTTCCTCAGAGGGCGAGGAGCAAAGAAGAATGTGTCGCCCTCTTCCAACGGCATGGCTGAGCTGAATTCTGGTTCATCATCCTCATCACCCAAGTGAGCTATTTGGTACAGGTAACTAAAAAAAAGAGAAGAAAACATTAGCATCATACTTAAAACATTTTAAAATCAGACAACTTTTTAATGTTGAAATGTTTCAAATTTAATTTATTTTCTATATGAGAAAACAACTCTTATGATTGTAGTTGCGAGATTTTAGTTTTGTTCATCTCATATCAGTGTGCACTCATCCCATAAGGGGATAGAGACCTTGGTTCAGAGATGATTACTATTGCATGACCTAAAAAGTGCTATTGACATAATATCCATGGCACCATTGCATCATGCATTTTTTTTTCCTTTTGTAGATTATTTATAGAACCTATTTAATATTAATTAGTTGAATACTTACTGGTTCCCAAATTCACTGGCTACAAAGAGAAAACCAGTTTTTAGAACACACATAGATGTGGCAACAGGAACAGTGTCAAAGTATTTTAGTTTAATTTCTGTGACCATATCATCATCTGTCTCTATTGTTATCTTAAAAATATCACCCTGCTCTGTTTGCGCCAGGAAAAAGAACATTGTCTTTGTTTTATGTGTGGCCGAGCATACAAATATCATGCCTCTCTCAGGATCATCTAAATCATTTCTCCGCCGGGGTATTGGACATCTTATGTCATGCTGGTCTCCCAAATTCTTGTATGTGAGGTAGTTTTCTGAACAAATTAATACACCAGAAGGCCCATCATTGCCTCCGGGAACTGTGATTAGAAAATTTGCATGTTCTTCTAACGGTTCAGAGTATTTTCTCACTACATGATTCAATCCAAGATCCAATTCATAAAATGTTAATGTCTGCTGTGTTTTTTGAGCAGCCTCACCTAGAAGAAAAAGAATATGTTAAAACAAAACAATAATTTTATATTATACTCATATTTTTTAAAACAAAAATCATTGAAGGAGGATTTGGCGTCACTGTCAATCGGAAACACGGACCTCATAATAATCATTTTAAATTAAACACTGCAGACAGTGTATTGTAACAATTTACGACTATAGTATAATATTTTCAAGTTGCACTTAATTTTCAAAATGTCAACCGACCTGTGGGATCAGAGTCAGCCTCTTCATAGTCTATCTCTAGACAAGCAAACATGGGGTTCTCAAACCCAACATCCACACCAACCATGTGGTAAACAAGAGTGTTTGATTTGTGGGCTTCCAATGGTGACGAAATTGTAAGTCGAGCCTCAGCATCTCTGTTCAAAATATATACAAGCTTTTGTTTCTCTATAGCACCGATCATTACAGCTCTACCCTTAGGATCTATTGCTAAGTATTGTCCTGGCACTATTCTACGGCATCCTGATTTGCCGAATGTCTCTTGATGCACCTTCTCCAATATATTTTTGGCTGGTATGTACTCCAAGATGACGATGCGACCAGAGTCGGAGCCAACAACAATATAATCTATAAATAAAAATGTTAAGATAAGTAATAATCTATCAAAATTTTTATAACAGAATGAGATAAAATTTAAGTTTGTTTCATTAACGAGTACATCTCAGCAGATAGCGGTAGTCTGCCGAGAGCGACGCTATGGAATACTCTATGCATCTAGTTATACCATAATACTTTACATGAAAAAGTACATGGAAGCAAGACAATGCAATGTCTAACAAATCTGAACTTAACATTTAATGACAGTACCATATGAAATTTATTTGGCATAATTTGTCAGATGTATTAAGTTTATTTTTAAATTATTTGAGGTTAGGTGGTACGTAGCCGGTAAGATATCACGTGTTGTGTATTTTATAGCAAAGTTCATTTACCTTTAGTGCCTCCAGTCAATCGAAAGGACATAATAGACCTCACGACTCCAAATATCTCCACCTTCATCAGGGTGTGTACTTTTCCTGTGTTGGGATCTGGCCTTAGCAGCTCTAAGGTTTTGCCCCTAGATATAATGATCTCCTGCTGCTTCGTGCCCGAAAAATTACCGTGCACGGCATGTGTTATGGCTGTAGAGCCTTGGAGAGTTAAATTATACAAATACATTTTGCCACTTCAGCCGCCCTGAAACAATATTAGAAATAAGAACATGCTAAGAACACGTGCGAGTTTTCTTGCAAAGTATGCGCTTGTCATGCTCGTAACTGACGAAAGCAGAGTTTTCCTGTGCTTTCGAATGGGTGAGCTTGTTTCTTATCGCACATACAAAACGACCACGATAGCTGTGTAATTTCTATCGAGGAGATACCTAGTAGTGCTAGAAATTTACACGAATAAAGAATCAATGTTTAGAATTACTCATAAAATAAACTTACCCGGTCCAAAATAAATAAAGATTGCCGCAGTGCGGCTGGATAACTATTTTCAATCACTTTTTCGCTAATCCACAAAATGGCTGACGCCGGGTTCACATGGAAAGCCGCTTCTGCGCTCATTTTTGCCGCGATGAGTTGACCAATCAAAAAGAAGCAGAATTTAATATGGCGCCGATATTTATACTACTTGGGTTGCCAGGTTTTAGATGGTTTCTTTATTTTTGTAAAGTGCCATCTGGTATGCAAAAGTATAACGTCTCAATTGTGAAAACGAACTTCTTACCAACAGATGGCGCTTTAGTAAATAGTAAAAACTAATGACATCTATCGACTATAACACTTAACTCAAAACCAAAAGCTTTAGACTATTGTACTCTAGATAGCGTTACCTGTTAGAAAAAATTTACGATTAGCCTAAACTAGATGGCGCTATACGTCAAGGACTTAAAGAGAATTTAAAAAATTGTTCGATATTATTATACTAATGCAACTCTGTAAAATTCACCATTATCTTGATCCACGATGAGTGGTAATCTCCCATGGTGCGCTTTTTGCGAAATTTTCTGCCAGGCACAATAAAACTATGGAATGAACATAATATGAACTAGGTATCTTTAGCAGTTTCTCCGGACCAATACGAACTATAACGTAATTTCAAGAAGAAAGCGTTTAACTCAGGTTTTTCCTCTTAAAATTCCCACGTACCTTGAACTTTTCTGGTGTTTGTCGAAGGGCGACGATAGTTGCCTCCCATCGGGTGACCTGTTTGCTCGTTTGCCCCGTAATTTTATAAAGAAACAGCGAGATTTATGGCTGGCTTAATCTTATGATGTATGGCCTAAAAATAAATAATTTAAAAAAACAACGAGATCTAATTGCGTTGGTTTAAAATATTTCGTTGTTGTACAAAAATTGCTTCTAGATGGCACTGTACTGTCTGTTTTCGCGTTCAATACCATTTTGCTCTACTGTCTTAGTTTCCCGGCTGAACATTTTGCTGTACTCTAAAAATTGCAAGCATACCTGTAGGTACTTATTTGACTAGGATAAAAAAATATTTCTTATTGACCTTTCTAATAAACTCGCTTGTCGCTATCCGCGGACACGAGCACCTAAAACATACAAAGATTCAACATTTCTAAAAGCGTGCAAGTAACTTTATTCTTTCTTTACCCAAATTCTTTCTTACCTTCTTATCTCACAAAGGCTAGTATTCACTTTGTCAGCACACCTGAAGTTACAGGATGTTATTGTATTGTGGCCGTTTTTGTGGCGAGCGCCGCACCTGAGTATTCGGTAGCTTTGAGCCGCCGCCGGCCGCTCTTCTACAGAATAGATCCAGTTTTAACGAAGCCAGATTAAACTTTTATATGTAGCACTTGTGTAGCTTGTGAGTTATGGAGCCATATTTAAAACTCTCGTAGGCTTTCGTTTCTTCTGTATCGGTTTGTATCAGTGTAGGACTTTGTTTTATGGGCGTTTCGTGTTTGGGTATATACAAATTAGCCTATGCAGTATTTTCTCTACATTGGCGTTAACTTTGTGAGTCTTGAGAATGGGTTACATTAACAAACCAACCATTACTTTTATGGGATCCCTAGTTAGGAGTCATAATCCATACCTCCACAATTATGTTATAATGGAAAAGTATGTTTGTATATTTGTTTATTTGTCGTTCCTTCACGCCTAACAAAGCAGCCAGTTGATATGATTTTTGGTGCAGACTAAGTTGAAAGGATGGAGACTAGACAAAGGTTACTATTGATCTTGGAATAAAATCACGTTCCCAAAATATTCCCATTCCTAATTTCAACTTCCACGCGAGTGGAGCTACGGGCGAATCTATTATAATATTATAAAATGACCAGCTACCCTAGACAAGTGTCAAGCGAATATCGTTTACGTTAGTCGCTTGGCGTGTTTTTGTATGGGATTGACAAAGACGAACGAAAAGCCACGTGATCTAGTCGAGTTCGAATATGTCAATCCGATACAAAACAAGCGAAGCGATTATCGTAAACATTAATCGCTTGCCACTTGTCTAGGGGGGCAGTTATTAGTAATACATTATAATTATTATCTGCAGGTATGTGGTATGTCGCACTCGTTAAGTTCAGACTTCAGCTCGATTGCGTCAACACGACAATTAGTTAATAATTAAGATTGTCACCTTTTATATTGTACCTCAGGTTGGCATAAAAATAATCTTTATGTAGTGGCCATAAGGGTCATGAGAGAAAAATTAGTCATATAGTTGATAGTTACTTTGAACTATTCGCTTGACGTAAACTCGCCCATATCATTTATTTCTCGAGTAAGTCTCAAGTGTTACAATTCTTAATTATTTTTCTACCTTATTGTCTAGTCTAGAGTAGTAGAGACAAACAGGTAATGGACCCGAATAGTCCATACTTATTTCATTTTATCCCCCTCTTTTCTGTTAGCTGTCAGAAATAAACGGAGGAAACAGAAAATTCGGCTTTTTATTAGATCCTTTGATTACTTCAAACCAATTGCAATATTGCAAATAATTTTTATGTTCGTTTGTAATATAATATGTAATGTGAATTAGTTTAGTGAGGTAGAGCTCCGAACCAACACGATTCCTTATTATCGAACGCTTATGTGAATTCCATACATTTAGATCGGCGATAAAAAACATGTTGGCTAGGGCCTCTGGCGTCGCTACTCAGTAATCTACCATCACAGCTGCAGTCGTAGATGGCTAGTAATTACTAATTAGTTCATCCAGTGCCCACTAATAGTCGTCGAGATTATATTACAAGTTTATTTTACCTATTTCTAGTTAATTTTACTCATTTCTAGTTTAAATCACTCTGAGCGACAGCTGTGTTTTATGCCATTCTCTGTTGTTGATAATTGTTGTTTTCATTTCGTTAGTTTTGAATCTTGATATCAAACTTGATAGCAGTGAGATGTTTGAGATGGCAAAGATTTTTTTATATAATGTACTACAAAATATTTTTTTTAAATTATCCCGTTTTTACAACTGAGTACTGCTCGGCTCCTATTGGTCGTAGCGTGATGTTATATAGCCAACCAAAGTAAAAATAATTTCTCAATTGCAGCTAGTAGTTTTTGAGATTAGCGTGTTAAAACTAACAAACTTTTTAGCTTTATATTATTAGTAGAAATTTAAATATAGCACATTCATGTCAGCCATGGCTAATATCGATTTAAAGATTCTATTTTAGGTAGTGTCGGACAATGCCTAATTTAAACTGCCTAATCGGTTCTTATCCTGTCATTCGCACTAACATCTCACCACGTATTTCCATGTGAACGATGTTTTCAACTAATACTAGTATTGGAATTCGGAATGCGCGAGTCGCTACCAGTCCGCCCACAAGCCCGGTAGCTCGCGTTTATCGCAACATAATATCTTAACTGTTTATATAACTCTTATTGGCTCCCAGATTTAATGCCATTTGTTTACTTTATATTCCTACTAGCTTTTGTTACTTTTTGAAACGCTGAAATTAATTGGAATTTTAATTTCTCAAGTGACCGCTAGAGGCGCTGTTAAATTTGTCGTATTAAAATGTACGTTGTCGGTATCATGTTTTGACTTTCAAGTCATGGTAAAGCTATAGGAAAAATTAAGACCTGAGAGTTGAGAGCCTAAAATTAAACGTCATTTCTCTGGGACCATCCATAAAGTACGTCACATAAATTTCATGGTCTTTAGATCGCTCCCTCCCTCTCACAGGTGGTCACTATTGTGACATCACAAAATTTGCAATTTTACATCTAAAATGAAACCACCTCATATTTAAAATTTCGAGATTTAATTTCAAAATTTAAAATGTCACAAAACCCCCCATCCCCTATGTCACAAATGTCACACTTCGACGACCCCCGTGTGACGTACTTTATGGATGGTCCCTATTTTCGAAGTGGCTCATCACTTTAGACTCCGATCCATGATGTCATCCAGTTAAGAAGCGCGGCACAAGTAATAAGACCAGCTGCCAGATTCAGTGGTACAGTTGCTGGCTCCAGCAGATCTATTAAACAGATAACTACCATCATTGAGTCTATTGAAAAAACCACGTGACCATGTTGTGATCATGATTAATGAAACACATAAAAATGGCGCGTGTATAGAGTATAGACTGTATATAAACCATAAATAAACATACCTATTGAAGCTATATTTACATTGTAAAATGTACAGACTTACATATACCCCTATATGACTACTTTTACACCAAATTTGTAAAGATTATTTTTCACATTTGCGGTCTTTACTAAAGACCTCAACAATTGACGCAAGCGAAAATAATATATAAACACTCGTTAATTTAAAACACACAAGTCATGTCCATTAGAAAAAAAAACAAAATTGAGCATCATATGTCTGTCGTTCCGCGGTCGGGAATCGGGGCGACATACAAAATGAAACCTATACCATAGACAAATTATTTTAATTTGTCTATGGTATAATTTCTCTATGCCTATACGTATTTTGCATCGGTTAAAAATGCACGTAAGTCCGAAATGTTGATAGTACTTGCTTGTTTTATAGAATGAAAGGTGAGTGATGAGTGGTGAGTGAGTGGTGAGTATTATGTGTTGAATCAGTCGGATGTTTACGGTCGGCGCGTGGCGACTGTCACTGTATTACTAAATATTTCCACAGTCATTACTAACACTAATTATTAAGTACCTAGACTAAAGTTATATCATATATGTAATATGATACATGAACAGGAATTTCCGTTAGTAAATATAATCTATATGTGATACAAATTACTAGATATTTGTTTTTCAAAACCCGACTACTATTCGATTTAGCTGAAACCTTATTTTAATTTATTTTTATTTGTTTTTTGTAAGAATGAAAGGCTATAGCTGAGTAAAGTAGCAAGTGGGATGAAGGAAGACATTTTGAATACTTTAGTAGTTATATAGGGTGTAACAAAAGTAATACTTTAGGGAATCTCTATTAGGTACACATACACAATGTGTTCCTAATACAGAGTTCACTGTAAAAGTAGAGGCGCTGAAAGCAAAAACAAAAAAATTTTAACTTGTATGGGCAAGCGCGCTAGCGATCAGAATTTCTCTATACATATGACAAACATTTTTGTTCGCTTTCAGCGACGCTACTTTCACAGTGTACTCTGTATTTAAAACACATACACACCCTAAAGTCAGGTGGGCTTTCGCATTGATTAGAAAACATATTATTTAAATAGAGAAGAAGACTAGTGACTACTTAGCTTATCTCGCGGCTTCTGGCTTTGTATGGCGACCATAAGGGTTCATTTTATTGCAGGCTACACAACACTAGCCAATTGTAAGAAATCTGTCAGTTTATCCCTAAAATATATCAGTGTTTAGTGAACTGGAAAGCTAGTAATGTAACTATAGATTGTTCTCGGACTTTAAGTTCGTCATGAGCATAGTAAAGACATGAGTTCAATGGCTTTACCATGAGTTTGGAGCAATATTTTTTATCGATAGTCGATACTCAATGGCGACTGCGTAAAATTTTAGTATGGCAAAATTTTACAGCGATCCCAGCGGTCGCTTGCAGAACTAAAAATTTACAGAGTCGATATTGAGTATTAACAAAAACGATTGCTTCATGGTAAAGCCACTGGGAGTAGAAGCGATGTGCATAGGAATGCAATATCGCGGTCTAATCCCAGGGTAAACACCCGCCCACACCCCACACGGTAACTCTATATTCGGTGTCGATCCACCGTAGGGCTGACCAAACTTAAACCGCGCGGAACATTTATGATTACCTTAATTTATTTATTTATAATAGGACACCACACGGTACATGCATTCAATCCTTATTGAAATGAACATATTATAAATTGGTCTGATGTACCGTGTACCCTAACAGGTTACACGGCTTTACAAAATATAAATTTAACTTCGTTAAGAGCTACAACAAATATTTAAACATGGAAGCCTAGTTCTGAGGTATTTTCACAACATGCTACAAAATCATTACTCTAGGTGAGGGTTTAGAGGGTGGAAAACGTTATGGTCCGTTGTATGGAAACCGTTTGGTACACAATCCTCTTAAGGATTTGAAGCGGAAAATGTGCCAATGTTTTCTTACGGTAAGAATTAAGCAGTGTATGATGCGAGTTAAAGTTGATTTGAATAACGCAAATCTTATGTTGCTAGCAATGTTAGTTTAGACTAATAAGTAAGTTCTGCTGACTTCCTAAATACTATAGAAGGTTTCAGTAACCTTCTAGTTAAAGGTTCTTAAAAGTAATGTCTAGTATTCATCAAACAAATTATCCTCAAATATAATTTTCGGTAACCTTTCAAATCATGAAAATCTGTTTTAAAGGCGGAAACCCTATCTTCCCCTAGCGGAACGCATACCAGCCCTTTAATAAAACATCTCGATAATGAAAAGTCAGGCAGTCAGAGGAGGGTTGCGAAACCCTTAACAAGCAAAAACAGTCCTTGTGTCGAGGACGGAAACGCCATAATGAAACAGCCGTCCCAATCGCAATAAATATCTTAATGATATGGAATCAAAAAGTATCTCTCGGATGCTGGGAAAGAATAGCTTACGTGGCGTTTCAGTGCAGGCGAAAGAGAACTCTACTCTTTAGTAAACATAGGCGAATTTGGATTGTCGTGGTTCAGATGAGGGTGCATGATGGAACATTCGCAAGTGCCTTCGGCTGACAATCATTGCGTTGTATTCGGCACGTGCAGCGCCACCTGTCGATTTGGTGTATTACATTAATGAGGGTAGATGAATATCTTACGAGCCCTTTGTTTCTCTCTTCGTCTCGATGAATATTTTAGGCTGTGTCCCAACGTTAAAGCTAACAGTCAGTTTTTGTTCTCGTTAAATTAATTGTATTTAAACATAAAGGCCAAAAACTATTTTTTGGTAGATTCTGTACTTAGTAGACGAAAACTTTCTTACTATTTTTCCGGCATATATTATTTCTTTGGTAGACTTTGTGTTTCATGGACGTGTATCATTTTTTTAGTGGATTCATTTAGTTACTGGTCACGAACCATTTCTCCAGTAAATTCGTTGTTTAATGTACCTACTCATACACCCTTTTTGTTGTATCCACTACTTCTCGTATACCGTAACAGCCCATCTGTTTCATCGTTACGGGTCCCAAGATAGTTTTAGCTTGTCCCTCGGGCTCCCAGAGGTCATAAAGGGTACTCGTGTTTGGTTTCCACCGTTGATCCTGGCTTACGGTGGAGTAAATGCCCATTAGAAGACTTTTCTTTTTTATTCAAGGAGTCGCACCGGCTTTCATACTGCGCAAACTTGGAGCCACCCAGTGGCCAGTTTAAATATTACATCAATAGGGCTGGTATAACGTCGGTAAACATACGAAAGTAAAGAAAATTTGGCAGTTTTTCGGTATAAACTAACTGTTTTCTACTGTCCCTAATGTACCGTTACCGTTGCTATGAAGGGAGTTTCTGTCTTTTGTCGACATTAAAACTTGAGTAACGCCATGCTCGGGTGTATACGAAATTTTCACAAAGAAAGAAACTGCCTTTCTCCGAAGTATCGATAAGGAATCGCTATGCTAAATATCTTGGTAATTTCCGATTGATTCTTGACTTTACTATTAGAACATGATGACGATGATGATGATAAATGTATTTCCATCGCCAGCGATGAGGTTTAATTGAATAGACAATAATAGATGCGCGGCGCGTCCGATGCAAATGCCCGGCGCCGGACCTCCCAGAGACAATACATCCAAGATGGCGCCTGCGTCAATCCCGTTCCTGTTTTTAACTGCTTCCCGTTGGTTACGTGGACACTTTACCATAAGCATTACCTTATTGATATTCGGTTGCGTGCAGGCTTTAAGAATTTCAAGTCGTGGAAGCGGTAAAGCTATAAAATGCAATGGCTATAGCTTAAGAATCCTATACCAAGAAAGGGCCATATAATAAAGTCCTATACAATACAAAACTTTGGCGACGTCCATAGAAGCATGTATGAAACCATAGTGATATTTTGCAACTGCGTAGGATTTGTGGGTCAGATTACTTAAAATTCGGCGGATCCACGTCTATGTATGTGTGTATGTGTGTATGTGAGATATGTAGTCCACACGGGTACACGACCGACCTCGTTGCTCCTGATTGTCAATGATTAACGCGTAAGTACAGCCGCATAAAAATTAGGTCAGTACGGCGCGGGCGCCATACTGTATAATGTATAATACCGATAGATATAAAAGGCGACATCACTTTTATCTGTACAGAGATAGGTTCTAGATGGATAGTGGTGGGATTTCTGATGCTCACATACTTAATCATACAGAGAGAAATGAAGGTAAAAAAAAATTAAGAGAGATAATTCGGATTCCTGCTTAGATACAAGTCGTGTAGGGACCGTACAATTGCTGGGACCATCCTTGATGCTTTTCTCCTTGTATTGGTTGAGATTAATAATCTACCAATACAGATTTCATTGGTCTCGTTTATCTGCATCAAAGTCAAGTACTTATAGAGACTATCAAATGGATATTCTATATTACAAGTTACAACAAAATCTGAAAACTATATTTAAGCAATCCCATTACAGTTATTTTGTTAAGACCTCTAATGGGATTTTATGGCTATCCAGTATAGTTTTTTTACAATTTATCTATTTCTCTATTTTACAACAACAACTCTCTTTCTACTAATCCCTTGATTCTCCTTACCTTTTCCTACAATTTAGTTCACAGCACGTTTGATGAATGTTAGATATTCTGTGTAATCACCTCAACAAATTGTGCTTGTGTCCACCATTAGTAGTTGAGCTTTTAACAGTAATTCCTGATAGATAAGGTGACTAATTGGTCTCAGCTGGTATCAAATAGCACTAGATAGTTGACGGACACTCACTAATTGCTACTATTAACCGACATGACAAAGATGATAGTGATTTCTTATGTGAATTTATTTGAGTGAACGTAAATACGAAATTTTAAGATGATATCAGGGCCCTAATGTTGCTGATGTCATCGACATGAATGCAGCTTAATTCTAAGCTGGATTCAGTTCTTTACGTATCAAAAAATTGATTTACGTCGTTTGATTAATTAACAATATGAAACTATGATAACAATTTATGAGAACACTACTCGAATTTAATCATTTTATGTACATAAAGTAAACGAACCAAATCAAATGAGTGCTTAGGTACAACGGTTCAGTGAACGAACTGAATCCAATAAGGGCTCCTTCGTTAATATTGAATTATTAAAAAATAATAGAACGGGGTACTGATAGAAGATCTAATAGCCGTATTCCATACTGAAAGACATTTAATAATAAATTCTCTTATATTATGTAAATAAGAGTTTCACACGAAACACTTATCTAGATAGAGTTGAAGTCAGATCTTGAATGATTTTAAGTTATCTCTCGGAGTGTGGCCGTAAGTTTTATAGGAACTTTGAAATCCTATTTAGTATTGGAATATTCGTATCGCATACACGAAATCCTCTTAGAATATCTATTAGTGATATCACAAAGGCCTTTGATTTGACAAATCACTATATTATACACGTGATTTTCCCAGGTTTGTGTACGGTGTCGACGCACCTGTGTGGCCCCAAACCGAAAAAAGCGTAGGCGCAACCTCCACTAAACGAATTATTGACTACCTGCGGCGTCCGACTTCCTTTACCTCGCGACTATTCAATGCCTCTACAGCTCCATTACCTGTTACTGTCTAAATATCTTTCAAAGCTTCACTATCAGAACGCAATGGATAACGCACATCGTTACAGACTTTAGCGACCGCTGGTTATAATCGGAATATTAGTCAAGTAGACCCGCCTTCATTCTCAGGTGCATTTTTGTATTGAAGAAACGTGTTGCTTTTTTTTTATTATAATATTTAAAAGCCTTTACAATGTCATGAAATATCCCAGGATTTGTTAATAGTTCGTATTTAGGGTTCCTTTTGATTTGTTCATTTAATTTTGTTAGTCAAACGCTTACGATATTCGTATTTAGTATTTACATAATGGATATTGCATAGGATTAAATATTGTTAAGTGATTAGACTCTATTTAAATGCGCAAGGATCACTCGTGCTAAGTGGCTGCAAAAGCCTTTTGTCTATTTTACTATCATTTATTACTCACTCAGGTGTATTGGGCTATTCAGAAATCCGATTTAAACAATAGGCTGAATTACTTGTTATTTGTCTAAAAAAAATATTTATGTAGCAACAGCAAGTCGATTGGTTTTTTAGGGCGCAAAGGAAGGACTAGCACACAAATAAACCAACACCCATTAATGATATTAGTTCGGATATAACATAAGTATGGATTTATTGACACATGAATAACTACGGAATCCAAAACTTATATCTTAATCTTTGTAAGGTCTCCAACTTTTGATGCGTCATCTAAGTTCATTATTTTTGGAATGTAAATTAGATTAAAATACTAGGGCCGACCGGCCCCGAAATTGTCATCGTCTCTTTAATATGCATAAGAAAATAAAAAATGTCCGTATAATACACATGTCGAGTCGTTTACATTACTGTTACACAAATCGTGATTATATCAAGATTTAACTTAAGCTTTTACTTTACGACATTTTTTGATTATTCCCGATACGGTCTGATTTTAAAGCAGCGCTAATTCTACTTAAGTATAAAATGTTCGTGTAATTATTTATTTAAATCTCCCATTTCATCTAATCAAGTCTGATTTTAATGCCGTAACTTATGGAAAAAAAACTTTCTTATTAGTTGTTTGTTTGCCATTAATTTTCAATAATGCTAATTTCATGGTTTATTAGTTATGACATAGTCGCTCTACCGTTTCCATTAATCGTCCATGATACCCTTCAGTGCGTCTATAATTCTGCCTTTCTATCACAGGAGCGTTGGTTTGTTGACATAGTGCTCTACGACCGTGCTATTTGAAGCGGACGTTAATAATAGCCTGATAACTTGCGAGTTGCGAGTCAAGAGTCCTTTGTCTCGTTATCTGTGAACATTAATTTGACGTGAGCGGACAAATGGGACCACAGCGGGTTGCAGGTTGATAAGCGCCGTCGCCAGTCGCCGGTTGCCACCGATAACCCGAGGCCGAGACAACCACAAAGAAGAAGATAAGGATTCCGAACTACTGCCAATGAATCAGGGGCTAAAATGAAAAAAATCCTTTATTGCAAGGACCAAAGAAGCTGAATACTATTCTGTCAAATACATAAGATTATATATCTGTGAGAGGCAAAGCTGTAGCCTATTTATAAAACGGGGAATTCGTAATGAAAAAGTTCCAGACAGGCCGTGATGTTGAAAATTTGAGGCATGACATCGAGCATGCCTTAAAGATATTTGCCAGCCATTTTAATATCAGCCTCTGCAAAATAAAATACTGCGATATAATTGAGTGCAGGAATGTGAATGCAGTCTATGATAAAAATGCAGAAATTTTTCTTTTAAAAAGTCCTCAATACATTTGAGATATTTTTCTTTTTAATGATTTAATGTTAAAAGACATTTTTTATTTATTACAACGGCTTTGTCATATACTTTATGTATCAGGTGAGAGACAAATATGGGGTGATATTGTGAGTGCCATCGTTTAGGAAATTTGGCGTTGGTCGTAAAAAATACAATCCACCTGCTGGCCTGTACCAATGGGCTGGCGCATTTTTGCTCCCAATATGGCTTGCAATATGAACAGTGATTTCTTACGACAGGCTCCTTATCGGTCGCTATGAGATTTAAGGCAAGACAACTTTCCTTGTGGAGTTAGATAAAAACTGTTCCTCTCTGTTTACTTGGAAGGCTCAATTGGGTACGTGGCTGGTGAGATGTTGGAGAAACGCACTTTTTAACGCTTATTACTCACCAGGCTTTACTCGGCAAAATCGTTATTTTACGCGTTATTGAAAGTATAGATGTTAATCTTTATCCTTTCAACTGCCAGAAATTGCCTCGATTGCTAAAGTCTTAATGAGAAGGAATTGAGATATTCGATTTATAATTAAATCTTCTTCTGTTTTTGATATAACATTTTTTTAACAAAATAAAAACAAAGATTTTATATCGTTGTAGTTTAGCTACTTTATATTAATTATGTTTCGATGGTAATAAATCTTGTCCAACTACTATCAGATTAATATTTAATGAGCCTTCGCGATGAGTGCTGCAAAAGTGTAAGTAAAAGTCGTGAGTCATGCTCGGTCGTGATATTCAGCCATCCATAGTCCGTACGTAATGTACCATACATTATAGTCTTTAAACACCATGTTGGGTCCTGATGGTTTAAATCGCAGCTTTCTGCCATGCATTATATTAATTCTTTTTATACACAACGATCATTCAAAGAAACTTTTATATTTTATATAAAAAATTTCAAAAAAAAATTTGTTTCAATAATGGAATGTTTCCGTGTGATAAATCATTGGTTCTACTTCCTCACCGACAAGCTCCGGGTAAAAGCTAGTCCGACACTTAAACCTGTGATTGTATGGAAATTACTCTTCTTTGAATAACGCTAGGAATTCTCTACATAATGTATCGATCATAAAATGCGCTGTATATGGTATGTGGCGAGTAAATCAAAGCATAATGCGCATTGTTGGTCTGTGGTGCGCCGGCGCCGCTCCGTATATGGCCGCTCTCGGTGACGTCAGCTCACAACACCTGCAGAGTCAATGCTCTCTGACTCTGTCTTGTGTGGGCTCATGGCTCCAGTGTTGCCAACTTAAGCGTTTTAAAGATATTATGATTTTCAATGAGGGTTATAATGTTCATTCACTTTTTATGTATCAGAGCACTGTTTTGTCCCTAAAATCTACTGAACTTTTTCAACCAATGCTGAAATATTTGCATAGTAGGTATACCAAGTTTTTAAGTACCTAGCTGATTACTATTCTAAAGTCTGAACATTTTAGAAATCAATTTTCAAAGCCAGAATTTTCACAATATGAGTAAGTTGCAACAAGTGATTGAAGATCAAAAAAATTTTTCATTGAATTTTTATATGAAGTTATTAGAGTTATTTTAGTATCAACCTTCCTCCATAAATGGGCTAGCCACCGCCTACCACAAAAAGAACTTTTTAATTCCGGAAAGTAGTTCCTGAGATTAGCGCGTACAAACAAACCTACATATTTATATTATTTTTATATAAAGATGAATAGTTAGTATTCTATTAGTATATATAAGACTATAGAATAAACAACACTTATTGTTACATAATATATAACACTGTTTTCTACTACTTAATCAATACCGAGGTGCGTTTATATTATACTATGGTTGGCAACACTGCTTACATCTTTTCCATGGGTCACTTCGGTCGAATTCAATTTTCATGTCACATTTTAATGCTGTGATATTTGTAATTGATGGTAATTTGCTTGCTGTTAATTGCTTTTATGAGCTATCAGCATTTAATTTAATTTGTTAATTATTTTATTGACTCGGCGTTCGTTATTTAGACGTACGTTCAAAGTTTTGTTTTATACCGTAACACATTGCCTTCATACCTTAAGTTTCTTGACCTTTAAACTTATGATAAGTTAGAATTACTTGGCGGCTTTGAATGAAATGCTAAAAGAATGATTTCGTTCGTTTAATACTTTAACTTTGGAAGCTTTTTTACGTTGTCCATTACTATTTTGGTCCATTATTAAAAAATATATATACAATTTTTTCACACTGGCACTCGCAACTATTTTTTTTGTTACCCAGCAACTTTTCCATTCCTATGATTTTTTAACAATGTTTCACATCTCATTTACCGCAGTAACTGTACAATTTGTCAATGGCGAAGACTATTGTTGTGCACAGGAAGCATGTAATAGAAAGTGTTCAGGTAAATCGCAGGTGTATTGTTACTTGTACTTCGAGTGCTATAAAATATGAGATAGAAACATGTTGTAAAGACGAGTCGTGTCGCGGAGTAAGTGTCCGCATTTTAAATTCCCTACTTTTGGCGATAATAGGATTTATGTGTTTGATGTTTATTGTCACGTACCTGATTACGTACCTATTACGCCTGATCGCTCATAGATAGCTAGTTACAAGCTTGATACTACTGCTATTGTTGATATATGTAGTTGTTTCATCATACGGCCGATGAGTAATAACTGATCAGTCGGAATCCTCAACGCCAAAGGAAAATAATTGCGTTGATCTTACATAGATGGCGTAGTAAACTGTTTCTTGTGTTATAAACATTTTGGCTGTCAAGCCCATCCTAACTTTTAAAATCATTCACAAAAAGCTCAAAGAGTTGTGCGGTTACTGAAAGAAAATACCTCTGTGAATAGATATTTGCTGCTGGCTTATTATGTCACAGCTAAACCTTGAAATTAGTGATATGAAAATTATGTCCAGTTAGTAATTTGAAAGCCAAAAGAAACGGTGTATGCCAAATGACAATATTTCCTGAATTATAATATAACATAAATTTTGTTATCTCATTCAGAGGTAAATTAATATATTTCAAACTATATGAATAGTAAAAACAATAAAAGAGTATTTTAATAATGCTTAATCATTTTCTTATTCAAAATCATTAAGTGGTTTGAAATTTAATATTGACAATTTTGTTCCGGCCTCTTACTAATTGTCGTATTCTCAACTTTACCTGCAACATGCGTACAATGGCGGCGGTGGTGTTGTACCAACAACAACAAAGCGTTTAGGAGAACCCGTACAATCGGCGGCATAATAGATGCTACAGGGTGTTGTATTTTTGCTCTATTGTATTTTTGTGTAGTATGTGGATTGTGGACGTTCAAAAGGTATTTTATATGAATGGTGTTGTCCGATACATATCGATGTACAATTGACATAATCTGCTGGGCATCTGATGTAAGAACACTCTTTACGTTTGGGCCATTTTGAATGACCACCATAATTGGCTAACACGCCTTTGTTACACACGAAATATATGCTATGCGACATATTATATTATCCAAGGCCTATAAATTTGAAATAATCATATCGTGCAAGATGCTATATTGTTTAGGGGTGCTGATGTCGTGTTAAACGTATATATTGTCTTAGTTCTCAAAGCTTAGTCAAAGTAATAGGGGATAAGGGACCACCCATAAAATACGTCATAACCCACACCTAAAGGGGGAGGTAGGTGGTAGCCAAAGTCACACATTTCAAAATTTCTATTTCTAAATTGAATCTCGAAATTACAAATAATTTGGTGGTTCCAACTTTTAGATGTAAAGTTGCAGATATGTTACATAACAATGAGGAGGGGAGGGGGGGGGGGTCTCTCAGTAATGTGACTTCATGTGACAAGGGGGGAGGGACTTTATGGATGGTACCTAATATAATATTTCGACGAAGTTACAAAATGGTCTACAATCTACCTAACCTCTCTTTTTACTTTCAAGTATTGTAGTCAATTGTCATACTCTCATAGATTTATTGTTTATTTGTTTTTATTCAAACCCCGCACCCAATATTGTCCCTTGCCACCCAAACGCACAATAAACATCTTATTTATGTATCACCTCCACACATGCTTCTTCAAGGTAATTTTCTGTAGATGTTTTGTCCCGTAGATAAAGCCGCATAGCCGACATTGGCTATAGATACGAAGACGTATACAGGGTGTGTCGTTACGTGTATTGATTACGCGAGTGTCACTAATTGGACCGTGTCCAACCGTCCGTCCGCCTGTCACATTCTTGCCGTATCAATGACTTCACTTTGGTCATTTTGTACGGTGCTGTAAACAATATTCTTGAATAACCAGGTCATATTATAATGTACTTCTTTATATCTTTGGTTCTTTATTTTATCTTTCTTTCCGTTACGTACCTATACATACGAGGTGTGTTCAAAAAGTATCGCGAATTTTGAATTTTCGCGGGTTACGTATATTCGAAATTCGATTTTTTTGTGGCATTATGTTGGTACTCATGTCTCTTACCTATGCCGACTATTTTGAATGTTCACTTAATTGTTGACAGCTGCTTTGCTTGCACGTGTTTTGGATCGTCTTCGATTTCTACCTATTC
>JAOTAV010000004.1:413131-428095 GCA_026546445.1 Cyclargus thomasi | reverse complement strand
GAAGTGGTGAAATAGGCCCTAAAACTTTTTATTAAATTAACTTCTGTTTATTAAATTAATGACAAAAGTGCGACATTACGGCATGATGGATAAGAATATCTATTGAATCATTATGAAACTGATGCCGTACAGAATCAAATGATCTAATTTGCTCTGGAAATTGTCAAGAAAAAAAAAGCTGGCTTTCTTGGCGTACCATTCTTACGGCACTGCGAGCTTCTTCTTATTCTTTTTATTATTTTTGATAGCTAGATTGATTTTTTATTATTGTTTAAATTGCCGTATAAAAATATATGTCCAAAATGTACTTTCTGACCTGCCTTTCTTACCTGAAGTTTAGATTTCTCATCAGCACCCAGTTGGACAGCTTACAAGAAAAATTTAATTAAAAAAAAAAATATTTTTTATGCTCTTCTATCTTCTTATAAAGTTCTTCTGCGGAGTCATATGACCGATCCATTTTGTGGACAGGCCAGTAGTGTATCAGAAGTCTGAGTTCTGTTCCAAGTCTTCTGAGAATTTCTAAACTTTTTAACACATGACTCATTATAATTAGACTTCTACTTAATTATACAGTGTCATTAAATAAAGTGATTATATTTTAGCTTATTTATACAACATCCGTGGCTCTACCATGAGTTTTAAGATGAAGATTTGCGGGACTAAAATTGCCGTACAAAATTTTACAGCGCCTCTAGCGGTCATTTGCGGAACTAAAATTACCATTATAAGTTAACGTAGTCAGTATCGAGTATCGATAAATAATATTGCTTCAAACTTATGGTAGAGTTATAGAGTTATGGTTCAATATGAAGCAGTGTCAGCGCTGTAACGGTTTCTTATTATTTCTTTTTTTTATTATTGTCTGCTATTAGTTAATAATATTCAAAGTGGCTACGTACACTGAACTCTATATAAGGACAGACGCACAGTTAAACTACCACTTCATCTTATTATACTTAGGGCCTGTTTCACCGCTTACAGATAAGTATGGGATAGTCTATCCTCAACTTTTTTTGACAGATTTTTTATGGAGAATCTGTCAAAAAAGTTGTGGATTAATATCCAACCTGAAACCTTAAATCAAATAACTAGAAACTTTAAATAAAAAACTCATAAAAATCAGCGAAACAGGCCCTTAGTGTACAACAAATACACTCTACCTAATTACTTACTTTACCTAATGAAACTTTCCAAAATCTCATCACTTAAAAACCGCAGCATATGTTTTAATTTCCTCCTTTTCAATTCCATTATAGGGCGGGCGGGTGAGGGCGTGTTCTCGGGTCGCGTGTTATTAACCATTCACAATTATATTACCTCCAATAGAACCATAATACCAACCGTAAGGGTCAAATTAGAAAGTATGCAAAAGTCATAATCAGCGTTAAGAAAAAATAACTAAAATACAATAATAAATATTAATGATATTATACAGTTAATGATCGAATTGATTGATAAATGTTTGGTTTATTAAATAACGTAGGAAGTAACGTAAGTAAATAGGTTAAGTAAAAAAACTTTTAGACTGGTCACCTGATGGAAACATCAGAAAAATTGAAAGTACGTTACCGTCTAATCATGAGGGAACAGACTAACGAAAGAGGGATATCAAATGAGTGCTGTTTCACGTCAGTTTTCTATGAGGCCGTTTCTTTACCGATCGAGCCCACCCATTCGTGCCGAAGCATGTTTCTCCATCGGCTAAAGTAGATGAAAAGATGAACCAATAACACAAAAGAGACGCTACGACTGCATTTTTCACACAAGTTTTATGCCCATCACGCACTGGGTCATAAAACTTGTATCCTGCTTGACCCGATGCGCCAGTATGCACTAAGCCTAATCATTTTCAGAGCTTAGCGGATTTCATCTAGTTTCTTACAGAAAAAACGAAAAAAACTTGGCAGCGGTGGGATTCGAACCCACGCCTCCGAAGAGACTGGTGCCTTAAACCAGCGCCTTAGACCGCTCGGCCACGCTACCACATGACGGGTCGCGCCAAATTTACAGTCACAACTGCCAAGCGCGAACCGTACGTGCCGATATGCCAATTAAAAGACATTGAAAGTTGATTATTTTGAATAATCATGTAATAATTACCTCATTGTTTTCGAAAATAGAGTTGACTCAGAAATCAGAAGACACTTTCAGATAAAACTCGTTGAACAATGCAGTACATTGCATGATTTCATCCTTCTGTAGCTCTACCATTAGTTGAATACTCGAAAGCGACTGCGTAAATTTTTAGTATGGCAATTTTATTTCCGTACCCGCTAGGGGCGCTGTAAATTTTTTTCATACTAAAAATTTACGTAGTCGCTATGGAGTATCGACAAATACTAATGTTTCAAACTCATAGTAGAGTAATCCACGCTAATATAAAAATGTAAAAGTGTGACTTTATGTTTGTGATGTAGCTCTTCATGGTCATACCGTAGAATTCACTTTGAATCCTTTGACCACTATTAACATAATAATCTAAGAGCTGGCAGCAAATTTTGAGTAGGTATTTGAGGCAAGCTGAAACCTTGTCATATAACTCTCCTATTACACCCCAATACGGGACTGCAGACCTGGCTAATGAAAAGCGGGAAATCACCTAAAATAAAAAAAAATATTCCAAAAATATATTTGAGGCAATATGTATTTTTATATGATGTAGTTAAATATTAAAAGAACAGAAAAACTGATAAAGAGATGATTTAGTGGGGGATTTAACTACAAAATTCTGATGAGAACCAAGTATAATACACTTTCTTCATATAGGCATAAGGGTCTATGTAGACAGTTTAGTTTTTACTCTACATAGCTCCTTGCCATTTCCCATGATTATATATACCCAGGGTAAACACGGCCGTTCCCACGGGGGGCGCGAGAAATCCCATAATTCGTGACCTGCAGGTGCGGTCTCATTAGGAGCGGGAGTAAGGGGACACCGCGCTGGGGCGCGTGGCAGACGCGTGCGCCCTCCGATACAACGATACCCTGATCAATCGTCAATAGTGTTCGTTAATATCGAGTATCTTCCCATGGATTGTTTTATTGTAAATATATGCCCCTATGTAAGGTACCCACGCTGGGTTTGAAGTAATTACATAAAAATATGGTACATTTACAGTATGTATCGGGTTATGTTAAGGCTATTCTTGAAAAATTACTTTGGCGTTATCGATTCGGTATGTTAGAAGTTGTTTTGCCAAATTACATATTTAATCAGTAATCAGTTTATGCATTAATTTCACTAATACTTTAGTGAAGCTCTACGAATTTTTATAATGTTTCTTGACTCTACAATCTATATAAAATTTAAAGAATATTTTCTGTTTAAAGAGTGTACCAAACTGCCTCCCTAGACAAGTGACGTGATTACGACTAGCGTAAGAAATCGTACCGTAAGCATAGCGCTTCGAAGCGTATGCCACTTGTCTAGGCCTGCTGAAAGACTAACGCTGGAAAACTTGCCTTTTTAGGCGATTTCCATCATCCTAGCCATCATTGCCAAAATGGCATAGCTACATTACGGCCTACAAAAACTTAAAAATAATTATTTTAACACCATAACGCAACGTCGAATTCTGTTTTATCTCAAGTATGTACAATACAACCATTCTACAGTATTCCAAACGCGTGGTCAACTTTAAAATGATAGGCCACGACTTTCCTCTGAACCGTACACCCAAGGTCATCGGTACCCGTACAAATATTTCGGTTCTTGTGGGAACCGCTGGTTCTCGTGTGAACCCTCGCGGTGTGGGAAGGGTCACAGGTCGGGGTAATTACGGCGATGCTCTTCACGATCTCGAAGGCGGTGCTTAAAATCCCATAAATCGTTGGGTGTAAGTTATTTTGCATGAGTAATACAATTCCCAGCGAATCAGATGATTTCAAGGGGACTTAAAATGGTCGTAATATAAATATCGCAAAGGAATTGCTCTGCAATTTGTTTAAGTACATTTTGTTAAAAAATAGAATGGTTTTGATAAAATAGTTACTTCAAAATCAATTTGAATTGATTATGAAATCGCTGTTTTGCAAAATTAGTAATTATTTGCAAGAAAAATGACATTTTGACACAAATTTCTGGTGGTCTTAAGGTTAGTCTTCATCTTACTAAACAAATAAGACTAAACTAGATGTGAACGAATATAAATTTCAAAACAGAAGCTAAATGTAGTGCCAATCAAAGAAATTTACTGTTGTTGTTGTTATTTATTTATTTATCAAAATGTCACTAACCATTAATATCATGAGTATCAGCTAATCCATGCCGACACAGACTAACTCTCATTTCGCTGTATCATTAAGCTATAGCCATTTAATAAACCGGGGATTAATATCTTCACAATGCCGGGGCGCATTTTAATTCGCAATAAGCATAAAAGCCATTTAATAATGCAGACGTCCGATCACGTGCGTGTCCCGTGAACAAATACCAAGTAATCGCAGTAATGAAGAAGGGGGGGTGGGTAGGGGGGAGGCCACGTGGCGGTCACGTGACCGCGTTAAAATTCTCTTTGGGTGCGGGCGTAGGGCGAGACCATTACATTAGGTATTTTATTACAATCTATTCGTTGGACGTCCAATTTCTTTGATGAGGTTTATTGTGTTCGTCATTAGTGCACTGAAAAGTTCGAGGGGTAGAATATTTTAAGCAGCAGGGTTTTGAACGCACTAATATTAAATATTCTGTGTGCGAACACGAGTTCTATGTAAAAAAATCAATAGATAAATACGGTAATGTTACTGTATTTTCCTATTGATTTTTTCGGATACTATAGGTAAAATATGACCAATGCAAACCTACAATCAGGGAAGTCCTCAAGAACCTAGCAATTAGCATAAACTGACCAAATTACATAGGTCCAAATCTAATTGATTTAGTTTTTCACGAGTTACAAAGCACGCTGCTATTATGTCTGTAAGCCGCAGTAGAAAGTCACAACAAACACCACTTCCCACAACTCTGTAAGAAGTCGCCATTTTGTTACGAACAAAGACATAACACGCCGTCAAAATAAAACTCCCACCGATTCAAAACATTGCTGATTTTCCCACAATCGTTACAATAATGAATGGGGATCAGCGGATTGAATCATAATCGTACACGACCAATTTACGATGACCTGGAAGGGTGCTATGACTTGTCTATGTATCCAACTGGCCGGTTAAAACTCGGAAAAATAAAATATTTTTTTAATCAAAGTAGGTATTATGAACACACATTTGAACGGCAAAATTATAAAGATTTGCCTATTGCCTAACACCAAAAACCTTTGGTAAGCTCGCAGCCGTTTGAAAACACAACGGTCAGTTTAAATTAAACTTTATTTTTATATGGCAATTTGCATTCTGGAAGTCTTTTAAACTTCTGTTTCATCAAATCAAACGTAGAAGTACCGTGGAGGAAATTTATACAGAGCCAGTTCACATACCCACGTCATTTGGTCGAATTTCGGAATATATCAATTCCACGTCGTAATCTGTCAGCTGGATTTGAAATAACGATCACCATACTTAAATCCACAATCTGGCTCCGTTTCAACATCCCAACATAAACAGCTAACATTTTGGCAAGAGCTATAGAAACGTCGCTTTGGTTGTCGGAGGTCAACTAACACTGGTCGTTGAGTTAGGGGTGTAAGCGTGGGAGCTATTGTTGATCACTTAACTCTCGATAAAGCAGCTATTAGATTCGCCTTGCTCATGTGACACGGATTATGATGCAGATATTAATGGGGTGGCCCGGAACTGATGATGCTGCTCATTTAGCCCCTGCATTTAGATAAAGAGGTACAAAGACATTTGAAAGTACATGGGTATATGATAGCCTGGCGATATAGGCAAAGGCTAAACTGGCCCCGTGCAAGTTTCTTACGCCGGTTCTTCCCGCACGGCTAGTTCCCGAACCGGTGGTTGGTCAATATGTAGACATTCTGGAAACATTTGTTTCAAATTTACTCAGAAATAGTTTCTATTTATTTTTTGTTAGAGTACAACATATCAAAACATTTTACCGGCTTTGTTTTTGCTAATTCTATAAATAAATTAAAAATAATTATAGGTAGCACTTGTAAAAAGCTATTTAAAGCTATCTAAAAATCTACATTCGAAATTCGCATGCGCTTAAACAAAGCGCCAATGAAATAGTGCAAAAGCATTGTGCGATTCCAATCAGCCGGCGAAATACCGGGGAGAAACCAGGTGTGGTATAAACCCTATCTTGATCCACTCGAGGGTTTCATTGGAACCTTTGACGTCAATTATTTGAACCCTAATCGTAGATGACGTGATATGGTATCGGTTTTTAGCAAGTATTGTTATGTTGTTCGGTTTTTTTTAGTTGAAGTTTTTTTCTTTATGTTATTGTTGTTTTTGCATGGGTTTGTTTGTTATTTGTACACTAGCATTAACTTGCGGCTTTACCCGCGCAGAAATATTTTACGGGAGACGGCGACGATGGCAAGGTATCTTATGTCGTTTGTCCACTAACACCGTCAACCGAGAACGAGATTATTTCGAACCGATAAAATGCAACTTTATGACAAAGACTACAGGTTTCATTTTTCACTACGCCTTTAATAACGACGACGACATTGACGATAGAGCAATGTCGCTAAAAAATGAAATATATATATAGTTTAATGTAACCGATAGTTATACCGACATATAGGTAGATAGGTAGGCATACCGGCAGTTGACCCTATCGGTCACATTACGACATGAGTTACAGACAAACATATAGACAAACAAAATTTCACATTTGTGATATTAATAAAATTACAAAAAAGTTATATCGACCGAAAGTTTTCAATCCAATTATTTTTGTAAATTAGTTTTTAATTTTTATTATGATTGAAAAATCAACCAAGTACGAGTAGGACTCACGCACGAAGGGTTCCGTACCATATTAGAGCATAGGTAAAATTGTGTTTTTTGTATGAGAGCCCACTTTAATTATTATATTTGTTTAAAACTTAGTATTTTGTGAAAATTTCAAGCGCCTGTTGCCATTATTGATATCGAGCAAAAAAATCACTTTTGGTGTATAAGAACCCCTCTTTTTTATAAAATTTATTTTGGTTTTAAGTATAATATGTTATTAGAACGGTAAAACAAATACATAATCTGTAGAAATTTTAGCTCTCTAACTTAATACCTAGAGAGCAAAATTTTTTTTAAATTTTTAACGGAATCTCAAGAACAGAGTGCCGAGTGCGAGTTTTTTTTGACATTCGATCGTGAACGCGTTTCGCGTTTACATAGGATTTTATATGAGATCTGAACAGCGCTACCTAGCGATGCTCACGGTCACATGTACAGATCTCGTATAAAAATACTAGGAAACGAGAAACGCGTTCACAGTCGAATGTCAAAAAAAACTCGTACTCAGCACTCGGTAATTTGTTCCTGAGATACTGCCTGGAGACTGATAGACGGACAGACAGACAGACATCGAAGCCTAAGTAATAGGGTCCCGTTTTTACCCTTTGGACACGAACCCCTAAAACTGATCTAAGCGCCAAGAGAATAAATTTTGCATACCAAGAATAACAGGTTTTTTGCAATCGTTCAAAATTAATTTGCCGTCCAATATTTGTTTAATTTACTTTGAATCGATACAAAAAGTAATTGCTATCAAGATGAGAAAACATTTTTGTCGGCCAGTGGCCAGTTTTTGTTTAGAAAGAGCGTTAGATTAATTTTGGATTTTAATAACCGACGACGTAAATGGAAAAGTTGATTTTTCATTTTGTTTCACAGGTTATTTCAGAAATATGTAAATACGTAGTTGTTATAATTAAAGATATTAGTGGAGAAAGCGTGTAACTAACATTTTTGAAACTCCCGTATTTTTTGGTACGTAACGCTTTAGGATTTAGTGTATAGCTAGAAAGACAAGCTAGATAATAAAATCGCTAAGGTACAAAATTTTGTTAACGGTCATAAAATGTTAGTTATTTGCTTCTTTCACTTATGTCTTTTTATTAATCTGATAATAACATGAACATATAATTAATATGTACATTTGTACAGAGTGTATATTGTTGATGAAGGTGTTTTTGATAGCACGATACAGATGAATATTTGTAAATTTTTCGTACTTAAAATACTTGTGTGCCTTTATTAGTACTCCAGTTTTTGCGCAGTGTCATTCTCTGTATGACTGGCGACATATCATACACTACCTTTTGTCCGGGTCTCCGCTCGAGAGTCGCGTTAAGTTGTATTTTCATTAAAAAACTTTCATCTCTTGTTTAACCCCTAGGGGTTAGGAGTAAAACTTATCGAAAGGAATCTTCCCAGAGGATGCCTTTGTCATAACATTTATCTGCATGAAAATTAGAGCCCTATTCGTTCAGTGGTTTATGCTGTGCTTTGATCACTATTCTAGCCAACCTTTGTCAACTAACTTCGCGAGAGTTTGTTCTGCTTGCCAGGTTAGAGGTTCCAGTTAGACCGGCTTTACCTGATACTCAAAAACCCGGGTTTGAAAAATGGTAACCCGGGGTTTTCGAGATTTTCGGTCTTTTTTTCTTTTACGATACTTTGTTACTTAGATGCTTTAAAGAACTTTTACTTTTAAGAAATTCGTTATTAGGAGTTCCAATTTCTTTTTTTGACATTTAAAACTTTCTAAAGATTTTTTTTTATTTAAAAAATATTTTAAATTACGTTTACTGTAAGTCTTGTTTCTTTTGTTTTTCAATTGATTCATTGTTTGTTCTGATTGATTATGAATCGAGCATTAAATACTCATTTTTAAAATTGTGATAAATATTTTGAGCAAAGACAATAAAAAATTTGATTGAAGAAACTTTTTTATCTAAGCCATTTATTAAATTTTCGTATTCTTTACACTGACGAAGTACTGGAGTTAAAGAAAAACGATATATAAAATATTATAGTACTGTTTGTTTGAATTTTAAAAAACCCGATAAAGCTAGAAAAACTTGGGTACCTGGGTTTTATTTAGCAAAAACCCGGGTTTTGAAAATTGGGTCCGGATTTCGAAGCCCTAAGTACAACCAGTAACCACATAGATGTTCTAAAAATATATTTTTTTTGTTGAAAATTTCCAACAGCTAAAAGCAAGAGAAAATCTAATATTCACATTGAAACAATGGTGAAAATATCCAAAAATGTGTACGCAAGGTGCTAGCTCCCCAACTACATAGACTAGGGGCTGATGTGAATCTCAGCGCTCGGGCATTCACACACAGCTGTACATTCGCGCACAGCTGTCGTATGCAAACGACACAGCACGACTGTACTAAATGCTCCCGTATGTAAGTTGCAACCGATTGACGAAATCTAACGGATTTCTCAAAGGTACCCGTATTGTTTAAAGTTGTTACGATTTTATAAAATCTTTGATTTATCAATGGTCGTTACGCGCGACGCTTCGCTACGACGCTAAACTAGGAGACGTTACCGACACGAGTACGCGACGGCCGCGGCGGAATGCGGATCGGATGCTTCTTTGAGCTTCCTTGAGCGCTTACATTTTGTCTGCTATCGCCTATCTCCCAAACCATGTTTATACACTATGTTAAAAGTAGAAGATTCTGTCTGTCTGTCTGTCTGTCCGCGACATTGCATCGCAGCATAGGATCGTTTGATCTAGAGTTTTTAGCAACAACTTAACAAGACATCAATCATCATTATCAGTCTGCTCATATGTTGGAAATGTTGAACTTATATTCATTTATTATGATTTATTTCATCGAAGGTCGAACTGATTGAATTTGATTTGTTTTGCATTATAATTCCTGATAGTGTTATAATTTTGAAGACTTTTTTAATTTCTTAAATAGATACTTACAAATAAGCTATTTCCGAGTAACAATAGGCCGGACCGCCCTTCGTAGCCCCACGGGCTAAATCCCGATCTCGCGACATCTGGCTGCGGGACATCAGTTTTCCGACTATTTCTGAACTAACATCTGTTCAACACCTGAATGTACAATCAGAGAAGTTGAAACAGATACATATCGTGGATCTAAGTAATTAGGTCGGGTTATGTCAAACTCATCCGACAGATCGAGGCTCATATGGAATTTACATATTCCGACTAAATGACGTGGGGCCGTCAACTGGCTCTCTTTCAATTTCCCCCACTATAACTATAGTCTTAGATTGTCGATGTGCGGTAACCATGTGCGGTCACAAAATTTCATACAAGTTTTTGGCTGGACATAGCCCCATTACGTGTATCTCGGGTTATTAATATGAAATGTCTCAGTATATTCTGTATGGCTATTTGTCCACAGGACGCCGTCACGTCAGCGAGATAAAAATTGCACTGTATGAAATAAGCTATAGGTTTTATATTCTAGCTACATTCCTCTAGCGTCCATTCCGTTGTCTATCTGTAGTGACGTAGAGCAAAACAAAACCTATGTGCCTAACATTTTATCGGGCAGAAATATTCTCGTTGACGGTGACGGCGTGCGTTGGACAAACACCGACTGGGTTTCAGTATTTTTGCATGTGTTACGTAAATAAATCGTAATACGTCGTATTGGTGGCCCCCTCAATTTACTTAAGGTCTGTTTCTGTTTAAAAGAATCTGTCAATAAATTCTCCATACTTCATCTGTTAAGTAAGTTGTGAAAAGTCTACACGGCACTTATCAGGAAGTGGTGAAGCAGGTCCTAAATATTTTTAAACTGCATCGCAGTTTCGCGGTTTGTAACTCAATCTGAATTCAAATCTAAGTTTCTACGGACAAGGAGTGCATACCTACATAAAGTCAGTAGCAGCGATTTAATTTAGTTTAAATAAAGAATTAGAAATGCGCCTGATACTGTAAATAATATTGTACAATTTAATCCTTAGTGTTTGCTTCATAAAGCGAAACATTACACGGGACTCCGGGAGTCAATACATCTTCGTCACAAATCTCATTTCTATCCCCATTCAGCTGTATCATTTATATGAAGATTAATTAACCGACCATTCAGGTGACAATGCACGTGGGCATCTGGAGCTCCCCGGGCACTGCTGATTAATGATGGCAACACTGTGTCAATATTTGCATAAGAAATGGACAAGATTGTCCGCAGATCTGAGTTTATTTCGATAACTCAACGGCATTAGAATATCAACTCTGTACCCAGGATGTTGAGTACAAATTCATTTATCAGGATTTTCGTTGGGTAGTTACTGTATTTTAAACGTTATGTGTCTAAAAATAAAGTTAAGATTACATTACCTTGGTCTGGCTTCTGGCTGCAACGCAGATAGTCTCCAAATGACTCGTTGGACGCGTCTATAAAAATATTCATTGACTCACACTTTGGTTAACATGGTTAGGGATGCAACTGATATTATGTGTATCGTATACATGTTGCCTTGGAACTAAATAAATTTACAATTATTGTATTACCTACTTAAAATGCTACGCACGGCAGGGTTCCTGCCAAGATAATTACATTTTCATGAAATCTTTAGTATTTAATTTCAGACCGTGTTTAAACGAACTACGCATCAGTTACAAAAAGGTTTCTATGCAGACAAATGTTTTGTTAACAAAAAAAATTATAAAATTAAGATAGTATTACAGACCTACATATAATTTCAACGCAGCATCCTTAATTTCGTCCTGTCTGATTGATGCTATGAATAATGACGTGACGACGTATAGAAAAATCACATCAACTCCAGAAGGGTGACAACAATGTATGTGACTTGTGTCTATGGAGGACCTTTGACCGGTCTGAATTATAACACCCTCCTACACGTAAAGACATAAGTGGAAGAAGCGGGTAATTGACATTTTATTTGACAATTAAAATAAATTGGATTTAATATATAGATAGACAAGCTAGATAATGAATTAGCGAAATTACAAGATTTATCAAAATTTTATGGGAAAAAATAATTATTCACTTAAAAGTTGTAAAAATGTTAGTTATTCGCTTCTTCCATTTATGTCTTCGATTATTTTGGGTATTTGTATATAAGCCCTTGGTTGCGTTTATTATAAGCAATCGTAGATTGGCGCTATCTACGTTTTTAATATCCACTTTCGACAATGGGTAATCATACACAAATATTCTTCAAATTATTTTATATTGGACGAATATGAGCTAACGAAGAAAGGTCGTAAAAGATAAAAAATCTCTACAAGTTCGCTACTCGCTAGTGCTTGTCAATTGTGGGCTAACGTGTAGAGAGTCCTTTATGCTATTTGACCGGTCTGTGTGCAACATCATTCGTCGGGCATTGTCCGTTGAGATGACCTCCTTCCGACTTAATCATTAAATATAATGACGCCGCTAAGGAATCATTAATGTTGGTCAAGTTAGTGGTGTACGTTGTAGGGACATCGTTCAGTATTATACTTTTAATATATTTTTTAACCCCGGTAGTAAGTTTAATTTTTAGAAAACAACGCCATCTTGCAGATATTCTGAAGACAACCTAACAGTTTGTTGTCAATCCCGCAGGGCCATTATGTATCTCGCGAAAGCAATAATTGCGCAATAATTGCTCTAAAATCAATTTCGTATCATGTAACAACAAGAGCAATCTATTCAATTTTTTTTATTTTTTTTATTATGTGCTTTTAGCCATAGATAAATTATACGTTAGATAAAGTAATTGGTCTATGTTTTAGAATGGATTTTGACACAATTCAGTTAGTGTTTTAGAAATTGAACGGGATATTATCACTATTACTATTGTTGTTCGTTGATCGAAATTTTTACATAATAGCTCTGCCAGTTTGTATAGTATATTTTTGTATAGTATAGTTTATATAAATGACAAACTTTTTGCCAGGGTTACTAATACTACTAGCTACCGGCTAGATTAAAAAAAAGCACTATAGTACCCCTATATTAATCTTTTGCTATAGCCGTACACAACACAAAACTAGTAAATTAGTAAATATTCTACCCGACAGTCAATTGTTATGACCTTGTCAATCTAAAATGTAACTATTCATAAAAGTCGAAACACTTTTTTCTCGCAGTTAAAATGTTGTAAAATTTATAACTTTTAAAACTAGTGAATGTGTAATAATGAAGTACAAACTACAAATCCCAGTTTATGGTTTCCACATGCGGCAGAGTGCGAGGAACTAATTTTACTACCGAACTGGTAGGTGCTTGCGGAAGTACATCAAACAGTGGTCTGGCAGAAGCGATTTACAGCTAGGTTTTGGTTACTAGAAGGTGGTATAAAGTATAAGATAATTAAGGCATTTATCTTATTTAAGGAATATCAGTTTAATACTTCACCAAACTCAGCGGTGTAAGCTTGAAGTTGAAACATTCACTTTCGCATTTATGTCACCAGATATGGTGACACCTGAGATTTAGTGGTAGGAATTTGTGGTAGACTATTAACTGGCTTTGACTACCACACATTCCCACCACTGTACCTCCTGAGTCGCCACGATCAACAGCGGTATTTAACCACGAAGACGATTAGAGTTATTTTTGGAACCGTGTCTAAATTATTTAGAAAAACAGTACTCCTACTTTGTTATGAATAATTTCGAAAGTAAACAAGTTTCTCCGACTCCTCTTGTAACTTTTATTCCTCCGAATATATAATATAAGAGGACATAGGAGGAATCACAGGTTTAACTCTTGTGTTACGAGACAGTGCAAATTGCGATATTACATTGTTTTTTTTTACCTTACATCAAAAAAGGTAGTAGGTTCTGTATGCATGAGTGGTGAAGTTTTAGCCAAAAAGGTATTTCGGTCTCTCAAGACCAAAAAGAAATTTACAATGTTTTTGTTTCTTACAAAACTGTTAAGTTATAAAGTTCTCATAAAACAAGCCAAACACTTCACACATTTGGCGTGCAGACGTGCACCTAGGCTTTTTATCTAACATTTGGTCTCACCTTTTGTAGTTCCCATGCACGTGCAAGGAAGCGGCACATGGAGTAGCCAATCTGTACGGCAGATTGTTAGCACATGACAGATAAGTAGTGCAGATTGCACTATTAGTTGTTATGGATTGTCATGGACGTAAAAAATTGAACGTAATCGTAGTTTCTCTATACACAATTTTGCGTTCATAAATTTGGCCATGCTGACTCATACATTCAGGACGTACAGGGTTAAAAATGCTTCAACTAATTATAAGATTAGTCACCCGCAGGACTATCATGTAACTCGCGATATCAATAATTGTGCCATTATTGCTCAAAAATCGCAAATTCGTATTTATGTGCTCCAACAAAACAATGCGATAAAAAACAAAACAATGTTCCATTTCGTATGGATTTTGACAGCAATTATTAACGATTTAGCGAACTGTATGGAAAATATAGTTTCTTTGAAGTTAAGTAATTGAACGCGAGTTTTTTGATCGCTATATTTACACAATAGCCCTGCCGACTAGTTATTTCCAAATCTTAAGGTGAATATATCGGTTCTTTTCTCACGCCTAATCGTAAAATACGTTACATTCAGTCTGACCGACTCTATAGACATGTAGTCTGTCTCTAGTGAAACTAAGTCTGCCTTTATAATTTACGTCCATGTATGCTTTATCTGTGATGATCCTTGATATATAGGTATCCTCGTGTTAGCTTTCCGCTAGATTTAGTTAGACATTCATCCGCACTGACGTAAAAAATCTGTAGAAAAAATTTTTGTAAAAAATTCGCAGTCCCTTTTAAGGACTAAGGCGGGCGTATTTATAGTCAGCGCTTAGTATTTAAGAATATGACCAAATTTTTTTAAATTGCTGTTTTTATTTATATTGAGGCCTATCTATAATGACGGGCCTAAGAGAGTGATTTTTAACCGACTTCCAAAAACGAGGAGGTTATATGTTCGGCTGTGGATGTTTTATTTTTATGTATGTTCAACCATAGCTCCGCCGTTTGTAAACCGTTTTTCAAAATTTTTCTTTATTGTATAGGGTATTGTTCCGAATAGGTCCCATATTCACCATGGTGGTGGCTGATGATGGGAACCATGAGTAATCGAG